>JALPQD010000417.1:0-30800 GCA_023101885.1 Typhlomys cinereus | reverse complement strand
TAAGGCTAAATTTTTCTCAATTGTTTTCATTCTTCTGAATATATAATATTTTCTTACAAGGAAAAGTCTTAAAAGCTTACAAATTCCTTCTAGTTTTGTCTGTGTCAGAAGTTAAGTTGTGTGCAAAGAAAGCTCAGAGAATTTTAAGAAAAAATTGCATTTTCTGTTTGGCAAAAATGATTACAGGCTCTTTCTGGTTGAAGGAAGAACACAAGGCCATACATTTGATCAGAGTAACCAAGAAAAGATATGAGAGTCCACTACCATGGGGCACCATTTGGAATATGGAAGCACACAACTTTTTCTGTGTTTTGTATGTGCATGTGTACATGCAAATGTGTATGGAAATCAGAGGTTAGTAGTGGATGTCTTCCTGAATTACTCTACACCTTATATTTTAAGACAAGGTCTCTTACTAACCCTGGTGCTTCTGGATTGGCTAAGCTGAACTCCAGGAATCTACCTTTCTCCACCTCTCACACTAGAGTTATAGAAACACTGCCACATATGCCACATAAGTGCTGCCGATCCAAATTGAGATTCTCATACTTACTCTTTAGGCACTTTACCCACATGACAACCTCACTAGCCTCCACCCTTTCAATGTAAGTAGTTTAAGGATGAGTTGCCACAGACATAGCATAGTTGAATCGCTGCAATATCCTTTGTTAAAAGAAGATATTCTACTAAACTCCACTCTTTCTTACTTATGTGCATCCAATAAATTACTATAAATGTGAAAGTGATCTTTGACATTTATTGGAAAAATTAATTTTTTTTCTCAAATGGCATGCGTCTTCCTCCCCCTAGATATTTTACTGCATCTTCTTTGCAAGTGTAATATTTTATTTAACTCTTGTTTACTCATTGAAAGCACAAATGTGTTCATAAGTACATCACTCAATCAACTTGAAAATATTTTTAATAGCAGAGCAGAACATACAATAAATTGCATTACTTAGTCTTGGGTAAAGCATGTTTTTTAAAAACAAAAGTTCCATATATAATATTTAACATTTCAACTAAAATTTTTCAAATTGTGTTATAGTAATTCAACAATACAAATGTGGGTTACCAGAGAAATGTGCTTTTAATTACAATCAACAATTCAATTGTGATTACCTTAGAGAAGACTTAGAAGAAAGAAGATGAGCTAAAATATGGCAAAGTTTATTTAAGATTTATAGAATTATTCAATGTGTGGTGTGAGTAGATGCACGATAAGCACACATGCAAAAAATAAATTAAGACTTCTGGAAAAGTTGGAATCTAGGAAAATATCATTCACTAATGGATCCTACATTCCTGGATGTGTACCCAAGGCTTTTATAATCCACTGAATCCACAAAAAATGACTTTTTTCCACTTGTAACATTAAAGGATTTCATGATCTGTTTTAAGTGATTGTCTGTCTCCATCATTTGCCTAAAGATCGTGCCATATCTGCAGAATGCAAATAATTCCACTTTCTTTTTGGTCTTAGGACACACAAACACAGTTCATGCATCTACTAGCAGCTGACTTCCTGAAAAATGTTTGCTTATTAATTAGCAAAGGTGATGGTTTATTAAGGAAATAATACAGATTACCTCATGTAGCATACTCATTATAGGTTGCAAACACTGTGCTTTATGCTAACTTGAAGCAAATACATAAGTAACATAATACCTAAATATAATTTAGAAATTGTGAACTAAAAAGTTAACATCAAGTCAGGCAGTGTATAACAGTACTTCAGCACTTAAACTAAGGGCTTCAGAAAGGTGTCATGGTTACAAAGCAATATCATACAATTACACACACCACGTATAAGAGATTTGTTTATAACATAAGTTGTTCTCTTTTGCCCATAAACTGACTCACTGTGTTACTAAAATACATTTTCTCTTGGCAAGCATTGCAGCGCAGCATCAGAACTTTGGTTTCTGGAGCGAGGTGATCATCGGGCAGAATAGACACATAAGTATTACATCTACCCTTGAATGTGCTCTTACAATAAGACTCCAGTTTAACAGCTTTCTGTCTCTGGCCAGGGGTGACATACAGTGCCCATCACGATGGAGTGAAGGCCATTGCAGGAGCAACAAAACTGCAAAAAAAAATCAACAAACCACTATCCAGAACTTCAGAGACTCTATATCAACCACCTGGAACTAGGCCAGACTAATCTCTCCCCATCCTGAAGCTCAGGGACATTTGCGGAAGAGGGGGGGTAAGAGTGTAAGAGCAAAAGGATGGGAGGAGCAATGATTTGCAAGATACTCCACACAAGTTAGGGCCGAAGCAATCATAATTGGATATTGCATGCCCGGCGCAATGTCCAACACACTATTGACCTCACAAAGTCAGCATCTGCTATAGGCACCAAGATCCTTGGAGGCAAGGGATTGACAGCCACAGTAGTGTTCCTATGCTTAAGGGGAACACAGGAAAGGGTTCAGGGAAATGCCACTGGGTCCTTCTACGTCATCGGAGAGGAGGGCCCAGAGAAGAGTCAGGCATACACAAGAAAGGACTCTGGGAATTGGGGCGGGAGGCACGGGGGAATGGGGAGGGCGGGATGAGGGGAGGAGGAGCAGGGGGTTGGGGGGGGGAGGGAACTGGTGCACCTATTAAGTTTTTATGAGCTGAATAATAATAAAAAATGTATTAAATAAAAAAAACTGACTACTTGGAAAAATAAAGTTTTAGGGCCTTTTATACAAAAAAAAATAAAAGCTTTGTAGTGTGAATTAACAACATTCAGCTCTTTATTTTCTTCAGATGATGAGTGACACTGAAGGGGAAATTGTTTCATTTTCCCCCATCCCCCCACCTCTCACTTATGGAATTTTATAGAGATTTAGCAGTTCCCCAATTTCGGCAGATGTAGCCCACAATGGTCCTGTTAGAACTGCTACAAACTTGTTTCTTTCCTGAAGGTATAATTAGGAATAATCCTGTCCATCCTTCACAGCCACATGAAGGAAACATTCATTGTGTTCCATTCGATAAATGGAATGTTATACAAATCAAATCCCAAAGATAAATTGGGTAAAATATGGGGATTCTTGTTGATCTCTTCAATAGCAAAAACCAAGGACAGTACAAACTGGTAGCTCCTGAAATTATACCTGCTGAAAATGTATAAACATCATTAGCAGAAATGTTTCCAATAATGATTGCTTTGCATAACATTTGCCAGTGTCCACCAGACCTCAGATTAAGTAAGTAAGGCCTGAGCTACAGTAGTAATGTAGTGTTTTCTCTTTGCAAGTAGCAGGTTCAGGACGCCTACAGAATATTGTAGAATAGGACCCATCACATCAAAATACTTTCAAAAACATAAATGCTAAGTATTTTCCTGAAAAATCTTAATATACCATATGTGGAATAAAATATGAGGAAAAATGAAGAATGATGCTCAGGGAACATATTTTTCAAGAATATGAAACCAAAAACTTGAGAGAATACTGAATGTTAACAGAACAAATAATGTAAAAAATTAACCTGAAAAAAATGAAGATCACGTATACATTCGTTAAGATTTCTTAATAGATATATGATCTACAATGGGAAAGTGAAAAAGACAATACACATAATAATGAAACTGACAAATTTTTAAAAAACCTACAAGGAAAGATACAAACATTAGAAATAGCATTTCTAGTCACAAAACAGTATTTTGAAGTTTCATTAATCAGCCAGGAGAATCCCTAAGGATTGACAAAATCCCCATACTTCATATTACTTGAAACTCAATTATAATAAAAACTTAAATAACAATTCAATAAAGAAGAAAAGATTTAAGTGAATTAGCAATAACTATTTTCAATACTTACATAACAATAGTATTACATAGTGCTAATTAATATTATTAGAAGTAAAATTCATACAGAATCACAAAGTAACTCCTACTTGTCAAAGAAATTTTTAGCAAAAGCACAAAAAGACACATGGGTCAAGTTAACTAAAGAATATAATACAGCACAGTGAAGACGGAGAAGACGAGGAAGGCTGAGGAAGGCTGAGGGAGGCTGAGGGAGGCTGAGGGAGGCTGAGGGAGGCTGAGGGAGGCTGAGGGAGGCTGAGGGAGGCTGAGGAAGGCTGAAGGCAGACTGGGCCTCTTCCAGGCCCCGGGCGCCACCCCCTTCCAGAAGTTTCTCTCAGAAGCGGCTCTCCAGGCCTTCAGAGCCAGCGGCGAGGATCTCAAAGCAGGATCCAGAAGCAGGAACCCGCCCGGCCCCCATGGAGGACAGCAGGCCCCAGAAACGCGCGTGTGGCGAGGACGCCCCCCTTGGAGCCTCACATAAGCAACCCATGGAGCCACACCGGCCCGGTGAAGAGGCTGGAGGCGTGGTGGAAGCAAATCACACCACACGCCCACGTGCCAAACCCATCGCCTATGTGAGGCCCCTGAGACATGAGGTCCGTGCGCCCACACTGCCGGACCAAGTCGAAGAAAGAAGCAGCCGCCGCCGCCGCACCAGGAGAAGCCTTCGAGGGCCAAGAAGCCGCTCCCATGGACAGAGGCGAAGGGCAGAGAGGAGCCGGCGCCGGTGGATAGTCTCCAGGGAGCAGGCAGTTCCCTCTGAGAAGCTCGATCTCCAAGTAGAGTTAGAGGACAGTGAGCCAGAGCTGGACCCCGACCCCGAGTCCAGTCTGAGCTTGTTCTCTCCCTTCATTGCTGGGCTCTCCCCACCTTTGGGACAGATCACGGGGGCACTCGCCACCTCTGGGTACTGGGCTGTCCTGGGGCAGCAGATCTCAGCCAACTACCCTTGCATCAGCTTTAGCCCCATGACTGGCATGGTCTGAATTTCATGCCGCCCTCCTTTGGGACCTATGTGGTCAGGGTCCCTGAGTTCTTCACCCACATTGCCCACTGACCAGTGTCACCTGGCGCCAGCCTCTTGGTCTCCCACTTGGGATCCCAGTAAACACAACTCAAACCCCATTCTGCCCCACCTGCCCATACCACCTGCACCTGTTGTCTCCAAGACATCTGGCACCCCAACAGCCATCGCCTGCCCCAAATGTCCCCCTTTTATAATCAAAAACCCTTGTATCAGTGAACTCTGCCACCATAGCAGATGAGATGTAAACAGATCACAAGCTGGGAAAAACACCTGGTCCCCCTAGGTGATTTGGTCTAGTCTTTGTTCAAGCAAGAAGGAAATGAAACTATGCATTTGGTGTCAGGAGAGTGGAGTCTTGTTGAAACTATGAAACTAAGCTCTATAGAGCTTAGTGGAGAACAGTAATGCAGAGAGATCAATTGTTTAGACTTGAAAGGTAACGGGACTTCAAAATTGAAGTGATTTCTCAATAGCCAGGGCAGTAACAGTTTGTTCTTCCTCATCTGAAACTTAAGGATGTCAGCACAGCTCTAACAAGCAAACTAGCCCACCATCTTTAGGTTTTGAAATAATGTGGTATATTTACCTTGGCACTTGGTCTTAGTTTTGACATTTTCTTGCTGTGTCTTTCTGATGTTTCAATTTTTAAAAATGAAATGTTCTGTGCTGTATGTTGGGTGTCTTATTTAGATTTATGGGACCTCTGTATCTACTTTGACTTTAACAATGTTGGAATAGAAATATTACTATGAACATTTTAAAACTTTTAAAATAGAAGATGAATGTAACATCTGTGAGGACAAGGATTGAAATGTTAGGGTTTATATGTATTTCTCAAGTGACAAGAGGCAGAATGTATCAGTTAGATCTAAGTATCAACTTGACAATTGAGGGCTGAGCCTTTGGTCCTATCTTTAAGAGTTATTTTAAGGCAAGCCCTGAGCAAGCCTGTGAAAGATCACCGAATAGATGGGAGGACCCAGCTCCTGGTGAGACTATTCCTGGGCAGGCAAGTAAGATGGAGGGAGCTGGTTCAGTATTTTTTCAAACTTCACAAACTTAGACATACTGGTATGTAGAGTATTCTAGAAAAAGTGAGTCCCTCTCTGTTCTCATGGCCCTGGTGTTGCAATGGGTTCTGCCATGTTGTTGAAATGTTATTAAGAACCTTGATCTGAAATAAACCCCTTGTTTTCTTAAAAAAAAAAGAATATAATACAAAGTATAGACACCAAAGAAGCATTTGCATAAAACAGACACTGAAGGCCATGAAATAAAATGAAGTGCTTAAAAAAGACTACCTATGGATAATGTCAACTCAGATTCAAAAGAGTCAACATACACTAGAGAAATGTCTGCTTAAAATACAGCTGAGAAAACTGATCAGTCACATGCAGAAAATTCCATTTTGTTTCCCTTTCCCTTTGTATAAGAAGCAATTTAAATTTACACAGTATTTATATTTAATATCTGAAGCTATGAACAGCTAGAAGAAAAATGAGGGCACCATTTCTATATATTATTGCATATGACATTTTGATTCATAAGTTCCAAACTGAACCAAAATAAGCAAGAAAATGAAAAATATTGCATCAAATCAACAATATTCTGGGAATAAAATAAAAGAATCACAGAAAGAAAAGCACAAAACTATTCTTCTAACTGAGTTATGTAAGGAATGTATAACATTCATTAAAAGCTCAGTTAAGCTCCCTTTCCCCATCCGCCCCAGACGCTCGCAGTCCAGCCGGGACTCATGGTGATCTAGGTAAACTACCCCCCCAATCCCACCTCCCCCCCCGTCGCACCCCCTCTAACTCCAAATCTCAGGACCCAGCTCCTCCCACCAGCCAGCTGGAGCAGGCGCTGCGCCAGGCTGGGGAGGATCTCCTGGGCCACTCCCCAGCTCCCCAGCTTAAATAGTTCCCGTCACCGCCACCTCCTCCCTTTCCCCACCCGCCGGGGCTCCCCTTCCCCTGAAAGTGAATGATAATGAAAATACAACTTACCAAAATCTGTGGGACACAATGAAAGCTGTCCTAAGAGGTAAGTTCATAGTTCTTAATGCCTACATCAAAAAATGGACACATCAGAAATAAATAACTTAACAATGCAGCTTAAAGCTTTAGAGACACTAGAGCAATCTGATCCCAAAAGCAGAGCAAAACCTAATAAAGATACACTTAAAAAAGAAAACTATAGGCCAATCTCTCTGATGAACACAGATGCAAAGATTCTCAACAAAGTCTTAACAAATCAGAATTAAAAACATATCAGAGCAAAATAAGAAGAGAAATATCTGAATCAAGATTAGGAAACCGATACAGAAAATCAACCAGTCAAAAAGCTGGCTTTTAAAAAATCAATAAAAGCAGCACCCGCGTGGCAGCCGACTTTGCCCCAGGGACCCCGCCCCCCTCCACCGACCCCCAGCCAAGCTTCCCAGACCCTCTGCCTCTCTGGAGTGTCAATGGAAGACACACTGCTACTCAGAATTCAATAGAATCCACAGGAAACTCAAGCAAAACTCTAAGGAACAAAGGGAACACAGGCCATACATCTGGACTCCACTACAACCATTATATCACATGGGCGAGATTCTTCACATCCAGCCCAAAGATAAGTAAACTTTTTTTTTCTTTTCTTTCACCTTACTGATCCTTTCTAGTATCAATGCTGTAGATCAACTTCCTCATACAGCCACCCCAAAAAACATACAACTCCAGGGTACACCACTCACCCTCACATTTCACCAAGACACTAAATCGTAAAAGTGCACTACCATACTAATATTCACCCCTGGTTACTTAACTGACGTACTAACAGTCTAGTAGCCTCATCTAGGATATAACAATAACAATACACAAACATATCCAATCCAAGGCAAGCACTAGTAATAACTGGCAAGTGTAACAATACTAACTACATCGGTTCAGTGAAAAACACACAGAAACTGAAAGGTCCTAAAAAACAAACAACAATGCCCAAGTCAAAGTGCAGATCCACGAGAAACAAAACCCAAGAAGACCAATCTCCCACCGAAAGAATCAATCCCATAACGATGGATTCCGACCAGAACAAATCCACAAAAAATAGCCATGAAAGCCAGACCCAACATAACAACTTTCAGAGTATGATCATCACCATGATTAATACTATGAAAGAGGAAATCTGAGACGAGTTAAACAACCATATCAACCACTTTAAACAGGAACAAAACAGGCACCTGGAGGAGTTGAGAAAAAACAGTTCAAGAAACAAAAATAGGTATAGAGCAGTTAAACAGTCTCAGGCCAGAGTTTAAAATTGAACTAAAAGACAAGTTATCTTCAACCAAAACTCAACAGAGAGTCTTATCAGCAGAACAAATGAGGCAGAAAATAGAATTTCAGATCTTGAAGACAAAGTGGGAGAAATAACCAGCTCAATGGGAGAGATGTTAAAGCCAAAAAGATACTTGAAAGGAACATTCAAGAAATACGGGACACCCTGAAGAAACCTAACATGCGCATCATGGAATACCAGAAGAAGAATCCCAAAATACCACACCTGAGGAAATATTTCAAATCATCATAAAGGAAAACTTCCCACAACTAAACAATGAGAGGCCTATCCAAATACAAGAGGCATTCGCACTCCAAACAGATATGACCAAAATAGAAAATCACCACAGCAAATAATAGTCAAAAACACTCCACATTCAAGACAAAGAAAAGGTGCTGAGAGCTTCAAGAGAAAAAAAGCAAGTCACTATTAAAGGTAAACCTATTAGAATAACAAATGACTACTTAATGGAAACAGTAAAAGCAAGAAGAGCTTGGAGAGACATACTTCAAGTATTAAATGAGCAAAAATGCCAACCCAGACTGATATACCCGGCAAAACTATCTGTCATGATTGAGGGAGAAAGAAAAGTTTTCCAGCACAAAGACAACTTGAAGGGATACATATCTACCAAAGCAGGCCTTCAAAAAATGCTAGAAATGATAAACAAGCTTGAAGAAAAGAACAAGCGTATCCAATGGAAAAGAACAGCATCTTCAACAACTGCTGCCGGCAAAACTGGATCTTCTAATGCAGAAGATTAAAGCTGGACCCATACTTGTCACCATGTACAAACTTAATTCCAAATGGATCAAGGACCTTGATATCAAGCTGGAGACTACAAAAACCATAGTTGAAAGGGTAGGGAACTCCCTTGAGCGGATTGGGCTAGGCCAACATTTCCTAAACAGACATCCAATGGCACAGTTACTGCTACCAACTCTCAACAGTTGGAATCTTGTGAATTAAAGAGCTTCTGTTCAGATAAAGAGATTGTCACACGAGCTAAAGGCAACCCACAGAATGGGAGAAAATCTTCACTGACCACATATCTGATAGAGCTCTACTGTACAAAGTGCACAAAGAACTTAGAAAACTAAGCTCCAAGGAAAACAATGGCCCAATTAAAAATGGGCCCTGGGCTTAAAAGAAATTTACCAAGGATGATATTAAAATGTCTAACAAGTATCTTAAAAAATGTTCCACTTCCTTAGCCATCAGGGAAATGCAAATCAAAATTTCCCTGAGATTCATCTCACCCCGGTCAGGATGGCAAAAATCCACAATACAAACAACAACAAATGCTGGAGAGGATGTGGAGAGAGTGGAACTCTCCTACATTGCTGGTGGGAATGCAGGCTCATACACCCACTCTGGCAAGCCATCTGGAGATTCTTAAAGAAATTAAAGATTGAAATGCCATATGACCCTGCGATTCCACTTTTGGGAATAACCCCCCATACAGCAGAGGTTCACCTCGATCAAGCACAACCATGTTCATAGCAGCACTGTTTACAATAGCAAAGACATGGAATCAACTCAAATGTCCAACAGTTGACGAGTGGATAAGGAAACAGTGGTACATCAATACAATGGAGTACTACTCAGCCATCAAAAATGATGAATTACTGGAATTTGCCGGGAAATGGATGTCATTAGAAACAATTATATTAAGTGAAGTATCCCAACCCCAGAAAGTTAAGCGCCGTATGTACTCCCTAATAGGTGGCTCCTAGTACCAAACCCACCCAGCCCACCTTGAGACACGCAAAGATAAACCTATGTAATACAGCAATTGCAATGATTATGAACAGGAGGGATGGGGTTGGAGGGCTACACCAGACACAAGGAGAAAGGGGACCATGTTACAGCAGAGAAAATAGGCCTCCATCAGGGAATGCAAGTAAGTAATGTGACACCTGGTTAAGTTCACAGACGTTCGTTCCTGATCATGTACAACTGAGGGGGTATGATCTCACCAGAAGGGGAGGGCATATAGTCTGGCAAATAAAAAGTAATCATTTTGCAAGTGGGTGATTAACACCTCCCTCTCTGAGGTTTCCTGCTTTTATTACATCTACCCTTGAATGTGCTATTTTAACAAGACTCCAGTTTAACAGTTTTTTGTCTCTGACCAGGGGGTGACATACAGTGCCCATCAGGATGGAGTGAAGGGCATTGCAGGAGCAACAAAACTGCAAAAGAAAATCAACAAACCAAAATCCAGAACTTCAGAGACTCTATATCAACCACATAGAAGTAGGCCAGCCTAATCTCCCCCCATTCTGAAGCTCAGGGACATTTGCAGAAGAGGGGGCGGGGGTGGGTAAGATTGTAAGAGCAAAAGGATGGGAGGAGCAATGATTTGCAAGATTCTCCACACTAGTTAGGACCGAAGCAATCATAATAGGACTTTGCATGCCCTGTGCAATGTCCAACACACTATTAACCTCACAAAGTCTAGCATCAGCTAAAGGCACCAAGATCCTTGGAGGCAAGGGATTGACAGCCACAGTAGTGTTCCTATGCTTCAGGGGAACATGAGAAAGAGTTCAGGGAAATGCCACTGGGTCCTTGTACGTCATCGGAGAGGAGGACCCAGAGGAGAGTTAGGCATATACAATAAAGGATCTCTGGGAAGGGGGGGAGGCAATGGGGGATGGGAGGGGAGAGCATGGATGGAGGGAGGGAGGAGGAGGGGAGGGAGGGGGGGGGGGGGAGGAGGAGGGAGGGAGGGAACTGGTCTACCTATTAAGTTTTTGTAGAGAGGTAATAATAAAAAATGTGTAAAAAATCAATAAGATTGATACACCCCTAGCTAAATTAACCAAAAGCAAGAGAGACAAATCCCAAATTAATAAAATTAGTAATGAAAATGGAGGTATCACTATTGATACCCAAGAAACCCAGAATTATAATGTCATATTTCAAAAACTTATCCTCGGTGAAATTTGAAAACTAAAAAGAGATGGATGAATTCAAGTAAAAACAACTTACCTAAATTGGATCAAGAAGTTGTGAATTATTCAAATAGTGTAAAATTATGAGGAAATTAAGGAAGTAATCTCAAATCTCCCACCAAAAAATGTCCTGGATCAGATGGATTCAGCACAGAGTTCTACCAGACATTTAAGGAGCTAATAACACCAATACCCCTTAAACTGTTCCATCAGACAGCAAAGGAAGGAACACTACCAAATTCCTTCTATGAAGCTAATATCGTCTTAATCCCAAAACCTAATAAAGATACACTTAAAAAAGAAAACTATAGGCCAATCTCTCTGATGAACACAGATGCAAAGATTCTCAACAAAGTCTTAACAAATCGGATTTCAAAATATATCAAAAAGATCATTTACGGGGATCAAGTAGG
The DNA here is from genome assembly GCA_023101885.1 of Typhlomys cinereus. Lineage (NCBI taxonomy): Eukaryota > Metazoa > Chordata > Mammalia > Rodentia > Platacanthomyidae > Typhlomys > Typhlomys cinereus. The sequence goes on along the minus strand of JALPQD010000417.1, from coordinate 19,265 downwards.
CTTTATCCCAGGCACACAAGGTTGTTTCAACATATGCACATCAATAAGTGTAATTCACTATATATACAAGTCCAAACTTCAAGACCACATGATACTCTCGATAGATGCAGAAAAAGCTTTTGACAAGATTCAACAGCCCTTTATGATAAAAACCTTAGAGAAGGTTGAAATGAAGGAACCTTTATCAATATAATAAAAGTTGTATACAACAAGCCAACAGCAAGGATTCTACTCAAAGGGGAAAAACTTGAAGCATTCCCACTTCGATCAGGAACTAGACAAGGCTGTCCACTCTCACCACTTCTATTCAATATTGTACTTGAAGTCTTAGCTGAAGCCATAAGACAAGAAAGCGACATAAAAGGGATTCAAATCGGCAAGGAAGAAGTCAAGTTATTGCTATTTGCAGATGACATAATCTTATAACTGAGGGATCCCAAAAACTCCACCAGGAAGCTCCTGGAACTAATACAGAAGTTCAGCAGGGTGGCAGGATACAAAATAAATGTGCAAATATCAGTGGCCTTCCTATATGCCCAGAATGAGGACGTGAAAAAGCCCTGAGAGAAACAATCCCATTTACTATAGACCCTAAAAAAATAAAATACCTTGGTATAAACCTAACCAAAAGTAAGAGACTTTTATAATGAAAACTTTAAAACCCTAAAGAAAGAAATTGCAGAAGACACCAGAAGGTAGAAAGACCTCCCATGTTCCTGGATTGGCAGAATCAACATCATAAAAAGAACCATCCTACCAAAGGCAATATATAGATTCAATGCTATACCAATTAAAATTCCAAAGCAATTCTTTAAAGAGGTTGACCAAACAATCTCAAAATTCATATGGAGGCACAAAAGACCCAGGATAGCAAAAACAATCCTGAGTAACAAAAACACTGCTGGAGGTATCACCATACCGAATCTTAGTCTATATTACAAATCCATAGTTGTAAAAATAGTCTGGTACTGGCTCCAAAATAGACACATGGATCAATGGATAAGGGTTGAAGACCCAGATATAAGTCCACACAACAACAACCATTTGATCTTTGACAAAGGAGCCCAAAAAATCCAATGGAAAAAGAACAGCATCTTCAAGAAATGGTGCTAGCAAAACTGGATCTCCACATTCAGAAGATTAAAGCTGGACCCGTACTTGTCACCATGTGCAAGACTTAATTCCAAATGGATCAAGGACCTCGATATAGGCCAGGGACTATAAAAACCATAATTGAAAGGATGGGGAACTCCCTCAAGCTGATTGGGCTAGGCCAACAGTTCCTAAACGGACATCCAATAACACAGTCACTACAACCAACACTCAACAGATGGGATCTTTGTGAAATTAAAGAGCTTCTGTTCAGATAAAGAGATTGTAACTCAAGCACAAAGGCAACCCACAGAATGTGAGAAAATCTTTACTGACCACATATCTGATAGAGCTCTATTATCCAGAGTGCACAAAGAACTTAAAAAACTAAACCCAAGGAAACAAATGAGCCAATTAAAAATGGGCCTTGGAACTTAAAAGAAACTTTACCAAGGACGAAATTGAAATGTCTAACAAATATCTTAAAAAATGCTCCATATCCTTAGCCATCAGGGAAATGCAAATCAAAACTTCCTTGAAATATCATCTCACCCAGTCAGGATGGCAAAAATCTACAATACAAACAACACCAAGTGCTGGAGAGGATGTGGAGAGAAGGGAACTCTCCTACATTGCTGATGGGAATGCAGGCTCATACAACCACTCTGGCTATTCTTAAAGAAGTTAAAGATTGAAATGCCATATGACCCTGCAATTCCACTTTTGGGAATAACCCCCATGCAGCAGCAGTGGTCAACCTTGATAGCACAAGCACGGCCATGTTCATAGCAGCACTGTTCACAATAGCAAAGTCATGGAATCAGCCCAAATATTCAACAGTTGACCAGTGGATAAGGAAAATGTGGTACATTTATGCAATGGAATACTACTCAGCCATGCAATTTGCTGGGAAATGGATGGAATTAGAAACAACCATATTGAGTGAAGTATCCCAGACATGGAAAATTAAATGCCATATGTACTCCCTAATAGGTAGATCCTAGGTACCAACCCATTTAGAGACACTCAAAGACAAATCTCTGTAATACCTACAGTAATTGTAAAGATTATAAACAGGAGGGATGGGGAAGGAGGGCTCCACCAGAAACAAGGCGAGAGGGGACTATGTTACAGCAGAGAAAATAGGCCACCATCAAGGACTGTAAGTAACTAATGAGACATCTGGTTAAGTTCACAGACTTTCCTTCCTGATCATATGAAACTGATGGGGTATGATCTCACCAGAAGGGGTGGGCATATAGGCTACCTGATAGAAAGTAACCATTTTGCAAATGGGTGATTGACACCTCTCTCACAATGGTCTCCTACTTTATTCCATCTACCTTTGAATATACTCTTATAACAAGACTCTAATTTAACAGCTTTTTATCTCTGGCCAGGGGGTTAATTCCAATACCCATCAGGATGGAGCCAAGGGCATTGCAGGAGCAGCAAAAATGAAAAAAATAAATCAACAAACCATAATTCAGAACATCAGAGACTATATCAACCACATGGAACTGGGCCAGCCTAATCTCTCCCCATCCTGAAGTTCAGGGAAATTTACGGAAGAGGAGTGGTAAGATTGTAAGAGCACAAGAATAGGAGGAGTAATGATATACAAGATACTCCACACAAGTTAGGGCCAAAGCAATCACAATAGGATTTTGCATGACCTGCGCTATGTCCAACACATTATTGACCCCACAAAGTCTAGCATGGATTAAAGGCACAAGTATCCTTGGAGCCTAGGGACTGACAGTCACAGTAGTGTTCCTAACCTTAAGGGGAACACAGGAAAGGGTTCTGGGAAATGCCCCCGGGTCCTTGCACCTCATTGGAGAGGAGGACCCAGAGGAGAGTTTGGCATGCACATTAAAGGATGCTCCAGGGGGGGAGGGAGAGGCACTGGAGGATGGGGAGGGAATAAGGTGGAGGATAAGGAGGGAGGTCGGGGGGGGGTTGCTGGGAGGGAGGGGACCAGTGTACTTGTTAAGTTTGTATGAGTGGAAATAAAAAAAAGTGCAAAAAATCAATCAATCAATCAATAAATAAAAACTCAGTTAATTCAATTAAATAGAAAAATATGAATTTTTTTAAATGATGCAGTCAGGAAGTTTATAATAGTAACAATTATTCAAAATCATTAACTGTTAGGGCAATGCAAATCAATTCCATATGAACATATTGTAGTATAATGTTGCTTTTTCAAAAGTAGAAGCATTTGAGTTAAAATAATGGCTACAAAAGTTTAGTAATGTAGTTCACCTTTCTGGTGCTTGAAAAATCTGGAACTCGATTCCCTGCTCAGTAGAAAACAGAACTGCTAGTATGGAAATATGTATCCCAGTTTCTTACCAGGTTGATAATACATCTGACCTCCAAAACACTATGTTTCTTTCTGGCTTCTTGACAATGCTATAAGAATATCATACAAGTATGATACATAGTGGTTAAAGTGCCAATATGATTTGTGGAGACTATGAAATGCCCAAATTAAAAAGAGCAGAGGCAGGTTGAATACTTTTTATGAGGACAAAATATTTCTCAATCAGGACAATACATCCCTGTAAAAGTTAAAAGTTATGTTGAAATTCAGTATACAAAAATCATTAACTAAGAACATAAATTCAAGCAGGATACAAAATATAGACACAAAATAGTATCTTTTAAATTAATTCCTAAATCCACACAGTGGAATTGATATAATTATTCACATAATTTCATTTTAATGTGCACTCACATGTAACATACTACATAAGAAATTCAAATTGTGGTATGAAAATACATTTGATAAAATCACACAATAAAACAAAAGAAATATGTTAGATAAAGACAACCATAATAATACAATCCAGAAAGTAATTTTCCTTAAAATTAGTTAATCTTATTGGAATTCATAAGCACTTAAACTATTCAAATTTGTTTCTAAGAAATAGTTCCTTATAGATAAGTTAGGCAGTACATAGACTTACCAAGAATATAACAGTATTTTATCCAGGCATAGATGGAACTTGCACTGTGCCTTTTTGAAGAAAGACACAACATTAGTATGTGAGATGATGAGAGTAGAAAGCAGAGAACAAAAATAATACCAAGACTTTCTCCTTGTGAAGAGGAGTAAAATTTTCTGATGGCAAAGAATGTACCAAACACTTCAGGGAATGGTGATAGAAACTTGCTTTCCTCCAAGAAAAAGATTTGAGCCCCAAGACATTTAACTCTTTGTCCTTATTACAGATTGGAGCCATACCACTGGATTGGTATAACAAAGTCCAGTCAGACAAAATTTGCTAAAATAGCCTTATTATTCATTGATATTTATATCTCTAAAATTCTCCTTTGTTCACCTAGGTTATAGATGATCACCCTGACCTATCTTTGACAAGAGTATGGTTAATTTAGTTCAACAGACTAACTCATGACGCAGTTTTCCACCATTGATTCTACAAAGATTTTGGAATAGAGTGCTGTTTGCACTGTGAACACTCTATTTTCTCTTGATTTCTGCAAAACATCTTTGAAGAACCTCAAAATATTCACAAGAGTGTCTTTTTGGAATAAAATATTGCTTGCTATGGTTGCTATATTCCCATTATTTCTTTAACACAATTTTTCAAGACTCAGACCAGATTTCTCTGCAAAATATCAGAAAACTCTTAGAGTACTAACATTAGCTGTAATCACCATGAAGAACAATGGTGAAAATAACTGTAAGTACTATGTGGTTCATCTAAAAATAATGGAATAAAATATGTGCAAAATTGAAGAAGGATCTAAATGCAATATGCAATAAGGTAACCAGAAGAACATCTAGAATTATAATACCAGATAGGGAAAAAGGACTTTTAATTTAAAAGTGAGTTCCTAATTCTGAATTCCTGCACACAAATATGGGGGTAATAACCACAGGAGTCAACTGTCTTTGCAGCAACTGATCAGGAATGTACACGTCAGTATTAACAGGAGCATAAACTGCTCCTGTTCACTGTTTTATTCTTGCTACCAAAACTGATCATTTCCAAAACCTGCAGATGACATGGCAGCCTGCAAGAAGATATAAACTGCAGGCATAGAAATCCCCAACAGGGGGCCTGATCCCTGACTCCTTCATGGTTGCTTTTTCAAGTGCCACCTAGTGGCCCAAACATGAAATAGTCAAAACTTGCTCTTGCTCTTGTTCATATACAAAAAGTGTACAAATATCTCTAACAGCATCTTATGAATTAATTGTGGAAATAAAAACCATATCCAATCCCTTGATTTGGTGAGAAGAAATATAGCTATAGTATCTCACTGAGGCTTTTAGGAAGTTAGCATAGATAGGATTTTAACATCCCATTGACAGGATGCGATCTTTAGACTAGGCAGAGGACACTGTGGCTTAAGGAGCAATGGTGGAGTAAATTTTTAGCAATGAGAGGCACATGTTTAAAGGAGGAAAAACTGACCCTTTGATCCTTTTTTAAGGGTGAAAGAGACTCAAAATCCAAGAAAAAATGAAGAAAGTCCATTTTCTGAATTTGGGGGAGAGATCCAAAGTGATGAGCAGAGCATTCAGAAATACATAAAGGGATCCTTAAAACATTCGTTAGTCTCCCCTAATAAGAAAATCAGACATTTAGCAAACTACTTCATGAATTTGCTTCCATGTGGATCACCACTTTTTGTCCTTTCCTGAGTGTAAAGGGGGAACAGTGCTGTGATTACTGCATCCCCATTTGTGAATACACTGGTTTTCGCTTTCAAAAAACAAACTGACTCATCAACGAAGTAGCCACACTGGGGAAATTGAAACATTATGCAATAAACATCAGCAGGGACATTGTAGAAATGTCTCCAAATATCTGTGTGGGTAAGGTGAATTAGCAGTCATAGCTCTGATCAGATGCTGGCATACGCCATGCATGTTTTTATGTGAGAGCATATTTTTCGTCTTGAAAACAGCTTCCATTCTAAACCTTCCCATATTCTGCTTCATGATGGTTAAATCCTCTGGAGAAAGAAGAAAAGCTTCTTGCCCTAGGGCTCTGCATCTGAGGTTCTGAATCTAAGTGAAATCACAAGTTTGAAAATAGATTAAAGGATGTTCTTTCCATTCCCAAGTGTCAGGGTATAGTGAAGACAATATAGAATAAAGCTGCAGGAAATAACTTACCATGAGGTGCATCTGACCAAAGCCAATGTTAAGATGTTATTAGATGAATGATGTACCAATTGTGCAACCAGCAGATGTTTGCTGGAGATTGATCACAGGGGAGAAAAGATCCTTGCCCACTGGGACTCTGTTGCAATCATTGGTGCATAACGCTTTTCCAAAACCAAAACTAGGAAGGATAGGAAATTAGTGTCTAGGGAAGTCAGAGAACTTTCTGTGAATAATGACGTAGATCTAAATGCCAAACTTAAGTTCTAAGGTCCCAGGGTCATCTGCCTCCTGTTGCCTGGGAAATTAATAATCATGTTGACTTATGCAATTCAAGTTAGCAGCTGAAGGTCAAAAGGGAAGTGAATTTCCATGTCTGCATTCTGAAATTGAACTGTGTTTCATTAAAATTGCTATTTGCATTTCCCCTTGTTAAATATATTGCTCAGTGTTGTCATTATTTGCCTCTGTCTCCAGAACACAGATTGATGATTATATGTGATTATCCAAAAATAAAGCATTGTGAATGTCCTTCCCATTGTCTGGTACATATATATTGTTCTTTTAGTTTACTTTTTATTTTTATTTGGGACCGTGCAATTCTTTTTTTTTTTTTTTTTTATAACATTTTATTATTATTTCCGCTCATACAAACTTAATAGGTAGACCAGTACCCCCCCCCTCCTCCTCCCCCCGAACCCCCTGCTCCCCCTCCCTCCCTCCCCATCTCCCAGTACCCCCCCCCAATTCCCAGAGAGTCCTTTATTGTGTATGCCTAACTCTTCTCTTGGTCCTCCTTTCTGATGACGTAAAAGGACCCAGTGGCATTTCCCTGAACCCTTTCTCGTGTTCCCCTTAAGCATAGGAACACTACTGTGGCCATCAATCCCTTGCCTCCAAGGATCTTGGTGCTTTTAGCCGATGTTAGACTTTGTGAGGTCAATAGTGTGACGGACCTGGCGCAGGGCATGCAAAGTCCTATTATGATTGCTTCAGCCCTATCTAGTGTGGAGACTCTTCAAATCATTGCTCCCCCCATCCTTTTGCTCTTACAATCTTACCGCCCCCTCTTCCGCAGATGTCCCTGAGCTTCAGGATGGGGGGAGATTAGGCTGGCCTACTTCTATGTGGATGATATAGAGTCTCTGAAGTTCTGGATTGTGGTTTGTTGATTTTCTTTTGCAGTTTTGCTGCTCCTGCTATGTCCTTCACTCCATCCTGATGGGCACTGTATGTCACCCCCTGGTCAGAGACAAAAAACTGTTAAACTGGAGTCTTGTTATAATAGCACATTCAAGGATAGATGTAATAAAAGCAGGAAACCTCGGTGAGGGAGGGATCAGTCATCCATTTGCAAAATGATCTCTTTTCATCTGCCAGACTATATGCCCTCTCCTTCTGGTGAGATCATACCCCCTCAGTTGTACATGATCAGGAACGAATGTCTGTGAACTTAACCAGGTGTCACATTACTTACTTGCATTCCTTGGAGGTCGATTTTCTCTGCTGTAACATGTTCCCCTCTCTCCTTGTGTCTGGTGTGGCTCTCCAACCCCATCCCTCCTGTTCACAATCCTTGCAATTACCATATTACATAGATTTATCCTTGAGTGTCTCAATGTGGGCTGGGTGAGTTTGGTACTAGGAGCCACCTATTAGGGAGTACATACAGCACTTAGCTTTCTGGGATTGGGATACTTCACTTAATATAATTGTTTCTAATGACATCCATTTCCCAGCAAACTCCAGTAATTCATCATTTTTGATGGCTGAGTAGTACTCCATTGTAGATGTACCACAGTTTCCTTATCCACTCGTCAACTGTTGGACATTTAGGTTGATTCCATGACTTTGCTATTGTAAACAGTGCTGCTATGAACATAGTCGTGCTGTGTGCTATCGAGGCGAACCTCTGCTGCATGGGGGGTTATTCCCAAAAGTGGAATAGCAGGGTCATATGGCATTTCAATCTTTAATTTCTTTAAGAATCTCCAGACAGCTCGCCAGAATGGCTGTATGAGTCTGCATTCCCACCAGCAATGTAGCAGGTTCCCCTCTCTCCACATCCTCTCCAGCACTTGTTGTTGTTTGTATTGTGGATTTTTGCCATCCTGACCGGGGTGAGATGTATCTCAGGGAAGTTTTGATTTGCATTTCCCTGATGGCTAAAGAAGTGGAGCATTTTTTAAGATATTTGTTAGACATTTTAATTTCATCCCTGGTAAAATTCTTTTAAGTTCCAGGGCCCATTTTTTAATTGGGCCATTGGTTTCCTTGGTGTTTATTTTCTAAGTTCTTTGTGCACTCTGGACAGTAGAGCTCTATCAGATATGTGGTTAGTGAAGATTTTCTCCCATTCTGTGGGTTGCCTTTGAGCTCGTGTGATAATCTCTTTATCTGAACAGAAGCTCTTTAATTTCAGATCCCAACTGTTGAGAGTTGGTAGCAGTGACTGTGCCATTGGATGTCTGTTTAGGAAATGTTGGCCTAGCCCAATCAGCTCAAGGGAGTTCCCTATCCGTTCAGTTATGTTTTTATAGTCTCTGGCCTGATATCAAGGTCCTTGATCCATTTGGAATTAAGTCTTGTACATGGTGACAAGTACGGGTCCAGCTTTAATCTTCTGCATGTGGAGATCCAGTTTTGCCAGCACCATTTCTTTTTCCATTGGATTCTTTGGGCCCCTTTGTCAAAGATCAAATGGCTGTATTTTTGTGGGCTTATATCTGGGTCTCAACCCTTATCCATTGATCTGTGTGTCTATTTTGGAGCCAGTACCAGGCTGTTTTATAACTATGGATTTGTAGTATAGACTAAGGTTCGGTATGGTAATACCTCCAGCAGTGTTTTTGTTACTCAGGATTGTCTTTGCTATCCTGGGTCTTTTGTGCCTCCATATGAATTTTGAGATTAATTGGTCACTTCTTTAAAGAATTGCTTTGGGATTTTAATTGGTATAGCATTGAATTTGTATATTGCCTTGGTAGGATGGTCATTTTTACGATGTTGATTCTGCCAATCCAGGAGCATGGGAGGTCTTTCCACCTGATGTCTTCAGCAATTTCTTTCTTTAGGGTTTTAAAGTTTTCATTGTAAAGGTCTTTTACCTCCTTGGTTAGGTTTATACCAAGGTATTTCATTTTTTTAGGGGCTAGTAAATGGGATTGTTTCTCTCAAGGCTTTTTCACTTCTTTCATTCTGGGCATATAGGAAGGCCTCTGATTTTTGCACATTTATTTTGTATCCTGCCACCCTGCTGAACTTCTCAATTAGTTCCAGGAGCTTCCTGGTGGAGTTTTTGGGATCCCTCAGGTATAAGATCATGTCATCTGCAAATAGGGATAGCTTGACTTCTTCCTTGCCGATTTGAATCCCTCTTATGTCCCTTTCTTGTCTTATGGCTTCAGCTAAGACTTCAAGTACAATATTGAATAGAAGTGGTGAGAGTGGACAGCCTTGTCTAGTTCCTGATCGAAGTGGGAATGCTTCCAATTGTTCCCCATTGAGCATAATCCTTGCTGTGGGCTTGTTGTATACAGCTTTTATTATATTGATAAAGGTTCCTTCCATTCCTACTGTCTCTAGCGTTTTGATCATAAAGGCTGTTGGATCTTGTCAAAGGCTTTTTCTGCATCTATCGAGAGTATCATGTGGTCTTGGACTTTGGACTGGTTTACATGATGAATTACATTTATTGATTTCGTATGTTGAACCAACCTTGCGTGCCGGGGATGAAGCCTACTTGGTCCCTGTGAATGATCTTTTTGATATGTTTTTGAATTCGATTTGCTAAGACTTTGTTGAGAATCTTTGCGTCTGTGTTCATCAGGGAGATCGGCCTATAGTTTTTTTTTTAAGTGAATCTTTATTAGGTTTTGGGATTAAGACGATATTAGCTTCATAGAAGGAATTTGGTAGTGTTCCTTCCTTTGCTATTTGATGGAACAGTTTAAGGAGTATTGGTGTTATTAACTCCTTAAATGTCTGGTAGAATTCTGTGCTGAATCCATCTGGTCCAGGACATTTTTTGGTGGGAAGATTCGAGATTACTTCTTCAATTTCCTTATATGTTATAGGGCCATTTAAGTAATTCACAACTTCCTGATCCAATTTAGGTAAGATGTGTTTACTTAGAAATTCATCCATCTCTTTGTGTTGTCAAACTTCACTGAGTATAAGTTTTTGAAATATGATGTTATAATTCTCTGGATTTCTTGGGTATCAGTAGTGATACTCCATGTTCATTTCTAATTTTGTTAATTTGGGTTTTCTCTCTCTTGCTTTTGGTTAATTTAGCTAGGGGTGTATCTATCTTATTGATTTTTTCAAAGAACCAGCTTTTTGACTGGTTGATTTTTTCTATCGTTTTCTTAGTCTCGATTTCAGATATTTCTCCCCTTATTTTGCTCTCTCTCTTCTACTACTTTTGGGATCAGATTGCTCAAGTTTCTCTAAAGCCTTAAGCTGCATTGTTAAGTTATTTATTTCTGATGTTTCCATTTTTTTGATGTAGGCATTAAGAGCTATGAACTTACCTCTTAGACAGCTTTCATTGTGTCCCAGAGATTTTGGTAAGTTGTATTTTCGTTATCGTTCACTTTCAGGAAATCTTGAATTTCCTTTTTAATTTCTTCCTGAATCCAGTTCTCATTCAGCATCATAGTGTTAAGTTTCCAGGAGTTAGTGTATTTTCTCTTGTTTGTTGTGTTGTGGATGTCCAGCTTTAGGCCGTGGTGGTCTGATAGGGCACAGGTTAGAATTTCAACTTTTTTGTATATGTGTAGATTCGTTTTGTGGCCCAATATGTGATCTATTTTGGAAAAGTTCCGTGTGCTGCTGAGAAAAATGTGTATTCTTTGTGCGTGGGTGAAAAGTTCGATAGAGATCTGTAAGGTCCATTTCTTTCAGGGTTTGATTAAGTTCCAAAGTGTCTCTGTTAAGCTTTTGACCTGTTGATCTATCCCATGTTGAGAGGGCGGTGTTGAAGTCCCCAAGAATTATTTGGGGGTTGATATCTTGCTCCGTGCAATTTCATATGATATAAAACTTAATCTAATAACATCTCTGTGATCAGTTGAAAATAATAATCTGATTAATCTTTTATTCATTGATATATTGTATATATGCTTGTGGTTGTGCTCATGCAAACATGTGCACTCATTTTCCATGTTATGTGCATATAGGTTAGATTACAGATTCCAAAGCCAGTTATCTCCTTACAGGCCTGGTACCAAATTTAGATGTATAGACTTGTGCATGAGCATATTTACCTGCTAAACCATGACGCTGGCCCTGCATTTGGACTTTATTTAGCTATTGTTATGTTATTGTATTACCTCTACATTTGTTGGATTGGTTATAGTTATATTTTTTCTGTAGCATAATGACTTAAATTTTCCAAAGTCATTTTCACCTGATAAAATTTATAAATCCTGCTGAAAAATTTCACTGCTACTAACATACATACTTGATATGCGGTGTTCTCCATGGTAAAACATTTGAATTCATGAGCATTTCGGCATTTACTTTTTTCTTTAAAAATAATGTATGTATGTCTGTATATATAGAGTATATATAGACGTAGATATAGATTTGTACTACTATTAGAACACTTCTTGGCCAAGCATACCAGATCGAACTCCGTTATTTATAAAAATCCTGAAATTTTTAAGGTTTTATAACTCTAGCAATCCATTTCTTCATGAAGTCAAATTCATGAATGAATATTTTCAAATACTCTGATATTGTCCTACAGATATGATTTTATGCATTAAGTTTCTTCATATTCACATCTTCTGTGTACCTTTATTTGAAGATTTTAAAATCTAAATTTTCCAAAGGCATATTTGCCAAAGGACTCAGTGGAAATTGTATTTCTGTTCATCTACTTGAATCCCATCTGTAGAATTCCTACATTATAATGTCAAATTTGGAGAATACATAATTAGTCGATTTTAGAATCTAATTACATTTTTTTCCTACAGTTATTCTGCTCTGCAGAATTTAGATCTCATTTTGTAAGGCAAAAGAGCCAAAATTCAGTTCTGGTAATGAGTCATATCCAGAGCCCAAAAGACAATATCAGGAATAGAAATGATCTATAATTTGTATCCTCTGGTAGGTATCAGCCAAAGGCAAAAGCAAAAGGACTCCCCAGGCTTCTAAAAGGAGTCAGTCCAAGATGCCTTTAGATTGAACCTAGGAAGGAAAACCTGGAAGACAAAGTAAACCCGATGTGCCAATAAAGCCCTAGGGTGAAGACTTGCAGTGTTCACAGGGATAAAGACATCAAAAACTAGATTGTGCAGGTTTCAAGTGGAAGCTGCTTAATCCATATAGTGAGCACAGAGGGCATTTGGACTCCCAAGGGAACAAAGGAAAGGAATGAATGAGAAGGAAACTAGGGAGAGAGAATTTTAAGGCAGGCAAGTCACCCCATTGGGCAGAGTCTAGTTTTCACCACCTGGGTGTTTTGAAAATCCACCAAATAGACACCGTGGCCACATTTAGCAGTCCTGCCTACAAGAAAGAGCAACATCATTCAGTTCACCATGTTAAGGAAAAGAGAAGGGCAAAGAGTAAAGGTCAGCTCAGGTGGATTACTCCAAAGAGGATGTCATGGGAGGCACAGTTAATACCTGTGAAGTGTGGTGACATCCACCAGAAAGTCCCCCTGACCAGGACACCATCTCCCCAGGAGGGTCCCTAACTTCATGCAATCCAGAGAACAAAAGGGAGGGAAAGGAGTAAGAGGTTTAGAGTGGGAGTAAGACAGAAAGGTAGAGAAGTGAGGAAAAGCAGAGAAGGAAAGAGCTCTTGGATTACTATACCAGTTCTCTTACTGAAGAGAATACCCAAAGTCAAACAACTTACAGGGAGAAAATGGAGATTTATTCAGCTTATGTTTACGGAGGGGAGATACAGTCCTTCATAGCAGGAAATGATGGCTGGTGGCAGGCCATGATAAGCTGGAGGAGGCCTAAGTTATATAGAGATCTGCTGCTAACTCAAGAGCAGATTCACTAACTCAAGCAGGGCAGGGGTAAACAACCTGAAGGCCCTCTCCTTGCAACTGCCTTCTTCCAAAAAGGCTCCACTTCTTAAAAATGCCATGATGCCCCAAATATTGAAAACAGCTTAAGAATTCAAATACATGAGCCTGTGAGGGACAAACTGCATTACTCCCAAAGGATCTGTCAGAGCTCAGGTAATGCCTTTGGAGGGTTTTGGCATTCATAAGGGAGGCACCCTGACTGGGACACCTCAGTCATCCAAGATGTTTCAATAACCTCATGCAACCATAAAGCCAATGGGAGATTAGGAAAGGAGAGAAAGTCTACCCAAAAGGAAGGGAAGGGGTTAAGGGCCCCAAAGATTCTAACACAGTGCTGGCAAAAAATGTTGAAAAGGATAGACCAGGATGATGTGAAACCCACAGGCAAGAGCAATGAATCTACCCTCAGAGCAATAGATGGTCCTGTTTATAAGAACTGTCAAAGACTCATAGAAAGACACTGTGATGCGGGATAACAAGCTGGAGTTTTTATTGACTTGAGGTGAGAAGGGCAGGGTGGAAAATTCCACTGGATGAACAGATTTTTTTGGACTTGGCACTTTGTGGAATAAAAGTTGCTTGAGGTAGGGGCTGTGTGTTGAAGTGCAGTAGAGGCTGCTTGCATCAGCAGACATTTTCTCTAGATTTTTTTCAAGCTCCATACTGATATCTTACTTTGGGGGGAGGAGTATGGGCGGATTGTTCACAACCTATAGGATTAGGACATGCGTGACTTTGGGTGGGGTGAGAGGATTCTTGGTTGCATTGCAAGGGCTCTGTTTTGACAATTTACAAGACCCACGAATAGATTTCAACAATTTTCCTCTTTCAACAATTCCAACAATTGATGTTGACCCTCTTTTATACTTTGAACTATTAGTACATAGAAAGGTCAAAGCCTGAAATATGCATACCTCATGACAATGGGAGAACTGTGCTTATTTACTTTATTCAAAAGTAAATTACAGAATATACTGAAGGGAAATAGAATTGTCACTCATTGAATAAAAATTTCAAATTATACCAATTCAAATTATTTTGAAAACGGAACATACTCGGGAATAAATTTACAAGGATTCAGATCTTGATATCTGCATATTTTTGACATAATGGCTTAAAGAGAAGAATATCTATTTTCAATTACACATCCTAAGTTGCACAGAAATTTGTTTATATAATAATAATGAAAACAAAAATCCTAAATACTTAAGTTTGAAGAGTTGACCACATGTCAAATAAACTCTAAAGAGACATCCTTTTTTACCTGTGGAACAGTGAAAGCTAGTTATGCATTAAAAACACAAATCAATATGCAATACATTAGTAAAAGAAATTAATCTACTAATATGTAGTGAATAGGATTACAATAACTTGTAAACATGAGACAGGAAATATTAAAAAAAAGATTATCTCTGAAATTTTGAAAAAATAACAAAAAATTGTAGGTTTTTTTGGTTGAAACAAAGAGGACACATTACTCAGAAAAGTATTATTTGTGCAATCACTGCATTATTCATGCAAATTAAAATACATGAAAGGACAATATAAGGAATATTGAGAAATGCATCAAAAATGACCTTACTCCATGAGTTCCTCCTGAGCAAAAAAGTAAAAAATGAATTTTTCCCTGTGTCCCCATTGAAAATTATAAAACATACCATACTGTGGACTAGATGGAAGTTTTAACTGGAGTTTCAGAACCTCCAGGCCAATCATTGGAAGAGGAAGAGAAGAGAGAAAAAAGGAGAGATGAAAAAGGAAAAACGAGCAGAGAGAAGAGAATGGTGGGTTTTATACCAGGTCTGGGCACAACTTCCCAGGACCTTTGCCCAGCCTCAGAGCTGTGGCAGGAATCAGTCTTCCATCTTGGACCCCTGCTAAAAGCATCTCTCGTGGGGAGGAACTGGCTATCAGCTGGAGCCAGGAATCCTAACACCCATCCTGGTCTAACTTGTGTTTTGTTTTCCAAAAGCACTGAGATCCATCTCTTGTGCCAGATTAAGGAGTTTAATAGTACTAAGGCAAATATATTGACAGCTCCAAAACAATCTGGAGTTCAGGATGAGATGAATTTTTGAAGCAAAACCAAACAACAGAAAAAAAGACGATGAAGAGAAACATGACTTGGATTACCAGAGGCCTGTAGTTGCCATTGAAATCAGGACACAAGGGAAGCACAATTTAGAAACAGAGGCAACTTTGGGTGCAAAGAGAGTTAGAAATTCAGAGTCAAACAGAGAGATGCAGAGACAGACAATCCCAGAGACATGTGAGCTGCATGTGAATGAGATCCCAATCATGGCTCTCACATCTACTGGCTCTTGAAGTGCAGCTGCATGACTCCAGGTTAGTTCTACTGCATGCAGGTTCCATATACATCTGCTCCTCTTTTCTTTCTGCAGTTGCTGGACTTTCTCTTCCAAGTCCTGGGTACAGATTCCCAGGAGTTCCTCCCATAAAAATTGGTACTACAAATAAATCTCAGGATAAGTGGAAAAGGTAGAACACTGGATGGATGAAAATAGTATGGAATGGAAAAGTACCATGGAGCAAAGGTTCAGTGTCCTTCTCTCTCCAGGACTCTCAGGAGCCCAAGAGGCTGTATATGTGAGTCCCCGAAAAGGATACAGACTCACAGCACTTCAAAGGAGCCCTGAACAGCCACTTTTCACGAAGGGAGTGACCTCTGTGAGGCAGAGGACTTGCGAGGTCTGGATGGATCACCAAAACAGCAAGTCCAAGAATCCAAAAGATGGATAGAATGGCAGATTCAAATATTTATCCTGCCTAAGGACTCATGAGCTACATGAGGTAGATTTTGACCCTTCAAGGCACAGGCACACTTTATCACTCAGAACAGCACTGCTTCCAGAATTATGCTTCCAAAACATAATGTTTATTCCCTTCATTGAGGCACAAAAATTGCCAGGACTGAGGACTTTCCAAATCAGAATGACAAATAAAACTCAGTGGAGATCCTAAGTTCCCAGAACCAGAGATGTTAAAAATCATAACTGGAGTTGGAGAGGTGGTTCAGGGGTTAAGCCTCTGCCTTGCAGGCGGAAGGTCCTGATTTTGAATCCTAGACCTCACGTATAGACTCCGGGTGGAAGCGGGGGCAGCCTGCGTTTCTGGTCCTGGTAGGGCAGAGCCTGTGAATCCCGGGGCAGAGTAAACAAGGAGGAGGAGGCGTCCATGGTGGTTCCCGAATTCGTCTGTGGTTTTACACACACATACACACACATACATACACACGCGCGCACACGCATACGCACAATTGAATAAAATAAATAAAAAAAGAAATTGTCATAAAAAATCATAAAAGAAAGAATAGGCAATTACCTTGAAATGCTTGCCATAGGCCAACACCTAAACAGGACACCAATAGCTCAGAAAATAGAAGCAACTCTTAACAAAAGTATCTAATGAAATTAAAAAGCTTTTGTTCAAGTAAAGATAATGTCAACCAAGCAAAAAGACTACCCACAAAATGGGAGAAAATCTTCAATAACCACTTACCGGATAGAGGACTGATATCTACAGTGTACAAAGAACTCCAAAAACTTAAACACCAAGGAGATAAACAGTCCAATTATAAAGTGGGCCATGAAACTTAAAATTTTGAAATTTTTCTGAGGAAGAAATTGAATGATCCAACAAATATCTTGTAAAATATCCACCTCCCTAACCATCAGGGAAATGCAAATCAAAACTGCTGTGAGATACCAGCTCAAGCCAGTCATAATGGCAAAAATCCAAAAGACAAATAACATGCTTGACAGGATGTGGGGAGAAGGGAGTTCTCATACTCGTGGGAATGCAGTCTTCTGCAACCATTGTGGCAATCAGTATGATGGCTCCTAAAATATTAAAAATTGAAATGACATATGACTCTGCTATATCACTGCTGGGAATATTTCCCAAAAGTGTTTCATTGTATTATAGAGACATATGTACATCCATATTCATTGTAGCAGTATTCACAATAGCAAAGTCATGAAATCAACATAGATGTCTAACAGTTAACAAATGGATAATGAAAATGTGGCACATACATAAATGGAAAACTACACAGCCAGCTAAAAACAAATTAATGAAAATTGTTGCTAAATGGATGGAACCAGAAGAAATCATTCTGAGCAAAGTATCTCAAACATAGAAAACCAGACATTACGTGTTCTCCCTTACAAGTGGAACCTAACTCCAAGCTCTCAATGACATACTCAAGGGAAAATCTTTTTATTACTCCTTACAACCACAAAGGATTCTAAACAGGAAAGTAGGGCAAAAAAGACTGAAAAAGAATAAAGACAAAGGAACAAAGTTCAACTGAGAAATAAGAGCACTGTCAAGACCCCTAATTAATGAGATATCTGATCCACAGTCAGTCTCCTTCCTGATCTCTGATACTTGATTTGGTTCCAAGCACTAACGTGCATTCCCCATCATGGTGAGGTAGGGATTAGAAGATACTGGATGATGACCTGGGGATTGACCCCCTTACTACTGGGCCTTACTACAGATCCTCCCTCTCCTTCGAGCCTTTTCTTATATACTTACCTCTCTTTAAGAGTTTCTGTATTACTGGATAGGAGAAGATCTTAAAACCCAGATACGATGTCGCCTATGCAGTGCAATAGCAAAATGGACAACAACCTGAATACAGAAGAGCAGCAACCCCACAATTTTCATCTGGAACCAGGCCAACCAAATCTCTCTCCATCTGGAGGCTCAAAGAACTTTAAATTATTTTTCTAGATTATTTTTCTAGTATGTGTGTGTGAGAGAGAGAGAGAAAGGGAGGCGGGGGCACTGTGTGTCTCTGTGGCGGACCAATGCTGACTTTGCAAATCCTTTTTCTTCACTCAGATATTTCCCAGGATCTACCCACCAAGGGTGGACGTTCAAGCCACTGCTGTTTCCACCTGGAGGTTTTTACATGGTACTTGGGATCCAAAATCGGGACCTTCTGCTTGCTAGGAAGAATCTTAATTCCTGAACCATCTCCCCCACCACCACTCCAGATTATCTTTCATATAACTTGGACAAGAATTATTAACCCGAAATTGTTGGAACTTCTAACTAGAGTAAATGGTGTCAATGTTATGTTAAGTGATAGAGCCTTTTAGAGAATTTAATTCATTGCTTCTTATAAGTAGAAACTAAATAGTCATATTGGGTAGGCCCAGTTATTAAATGGACTCTGTCATCCTAGATTAAAATAATTTTGTCCAAAGTAAAATTTTTAATGAGAAATATACCTGAATTGAGAGAAAAAAGTTACAGAAGGAAAGCATATTTTTAAAACATAAAACTCAGTTTAAATAAAATAGCATGTCTAGATAAGCAGCCAGTCATAGCAAAAACAGGATACTGATAGGACATACCAAAAATACACAGTTTTCTGACACATGGAGAATATTGCTTCTCTGTAGTGATGTTTCATGTAAGAATATTCAAATAGTAATGTGCAGTTTTCATGTTATTATCAGATATGACCTTTAAGTGTGGCTTATTCCTTTTTCCTATATAGTTGAAATTGGCTATTTTCCTATAACACATTACTAAAGAAGATCCAAGACAGTACCCATTATGTCCCAGAAGTCCAAAATGGAGGGGTGGTAGGCTGACTTGTGCTAGTTTAGGGAAACTCTGAATCCAAAATCCATACCAAATGACTGTCTCCTTTCTCCACATTACCTATGAAAACTATCTAACAGTCCACTCTATGTATGCGAGCACTCTTTGTCTTGGCTATCACTTGCTCTTCTTTGACTGGTATCTCTATGGCAGTCACCACCTCTTCTCTGTGAGACATTTTATTCAGTCCCTGTTGTTTATAAACTATGATGGACTTAGGATTCCCACTTTCTAGTTCTCTCTCCTCTCTCTCTCTCTCTCTCCTCTCTCTCTCTCTCTCTCTACTCTCTCTCTCTCTCTCTCTCTCATATCTATAGTGATCCTAGAATTATT
>JALPQD010000416.1:1700441-1962324 GCA_023101885.1 Typhlomys cinereus | reverse complement strand
TCATTGCCAAGGAACTTCTTATTCCTTCCTTTCCTCATTTGATGGCTTGTCAGTGCCAATCTGATTGCCCAGAAAAGGATGCGGAATCAAGTCTAGTGTGAGTCCAACCTTGAAGCTTCATTAGGAGTCACACACATGTTTTTGCGATCAGGTCAGAGTTCCAAGTAGCAGCCAGCAGATCAACTTTATGTAAGCACAATACATGTGAAGCAAGGAGTGCAATGTTTGAGCTTATTTTGCTGCTACTATTATCAAAATATTAGACCCCAGAAAAGTGCTGTGAATGAAAGTAGTGAATGAAATGCATCAACTGATTGTTAACAATACAGATTTGTGTTCGTTTAGTGTCCTGTGTTCCAGAGTGTAAGGGAATCTCACCTATTTGTGAACCACTGCTTGGGAGAATTCAGAGTAAATTTTACCAGTGTTTCCCAGAGTTTAAGACTATAAGATACAAGTAATCATGGATGCCACAGTAGAAGAAACTCTTTGACATCAGGATTACTTAGTTGAATCACATAGGACATGAACAAAAGCATGAAGAGAATAAAGGGGAGAGAGAAGATGCATGAACAGAAACATACAGAAGGAATTTTTGCAGTCATCTATAATCATAATAACAATACAAAATCAATAAAAAATTCTGAGAGTGGATGGTATAGTTGAAGAGTAAGGAAACTCAAACTAGTTTTGTGTTCTGTTCTCATATTATTCATTCTCTCTCATCTCTTTGGAATATTACACTTTCAGCAATTAAGGTAATTCCACATTTAGTGGTGTTATGGGATGTAGTTTAGATCTGTACTCATCTGTAGTAATGCTGAGTGTGTAAAATTATGAACACTTGTTCCTGTGAGTTCATATCATTTATATCTTCTATGAAGAGGGATAACTGCGTCAGTTGGACAGTGTATTCAAAGCTTTTATAACATCTGACATACTAAGTGTGTCAGGAACTCCAGGAGGACAAGCAGGGGAAACTACAGAAACTGTAAAAGTTAGTGAAGACATAACATAGATGTGTGGACACAACATAAAACAACATGGTTCACTAGCTCCTCTGCAAGCATCTTCATTACAATTGAAGCAGTTGGACAAAAAATGTTTACGGAGCTGTGTAAGTACCAAGTACCCAATACCAAGAAGCATCTTCACACTTCACTTCCTCAACGACAAAGGTAATATTTCCTCCATGTTTACAACTCTTGACATTGCGGGGGTCCTCAGAGATAAGAGCAGCACCCCCTTTAAGGTTTGGTAGGAGTTTTTGCTTTTTCTTGATACCACTGCATCTCATTATCAATGTCTATGACAGTTTTGCCAATGATGTTGACATTGTCTACTGTAGACACTGACAGAGTCTATGCTGGTGTTTGTGAGCAATTTAGAATGCTGGTGTGTCTATTCACGAAGAAAATAAGAAACGTCAATTGTATGTTTCATAGTTGGAGAAAATGGAAAATATCAATTTCTTATGAAAGGGCAATATCTTGGAAGAGGGTCTTATGACTTAACAAGGAAGCCTCGCCTTAGTAAGGAGGGGGACGTGACTCAGAAGCTGAACTTGGAGCATCATCACCTTGATCCTGACCTTGATCACTTGATAAGTCAGTTTCACAATTACTTTGGCAAAATTCATTATTTGCCTTCAGAGATTGTGAGGATTCATTATATAAGAAAATGTGCAAATTGCATCATCAGTAGTAGTTGAATGTGGAGGCCATATTAAGAAGGAAGCAGAGTGTGAGACTTCATACACAGGTCCAGCATGGCTTATCTCATGGCTATTTAAGGATACAGAGCACCATAGACCTAGACAGCCTGAAGCTCTCCTAGCCGATGAGCTGTAGCTTCTGTTGGATATGTGATGTGACAGTTAAACACAGGTGTCAATGGTGGGCAGAGCTTTGGTCACATCTGTGAAGAACTAATAGCTCAGGCAAGTGCCCTGTGCAAAGCTGCAGGGGATTCCAGTTGCTCAAGGAAGACCCCACAGGGGAGCATTGCCTGGCAGGTGGATGATATGGAGAGACAGTTCAGTAAGCTGAGGTTCTTAGGCTACTTGGACAGACGTGCTGTTGGAAAATGAGATTTGGCCCTCTCTTGACAGTCCTTTGGATATGGTGTGGCCAGTTTCTTCAGCCCCTGGGTCCATACAAGTTTCCTGCCAAGCTGGACTACTACAAAAGATAACCAGATAATCATAAACCAGAATAAAATGCCTTGTTTTCTCATAAGCTATTTGGTGATGAATCTTTTAGCAACACACTGAGTAGCTTTGTCATGTGGGAATCCCATTTCCCATGCCAGTTTTTCTTCATATATCCTGGGCTTTCTAAGACTTTTATCTTAGAATCAACTTCCCAGATGTTACAAAAATTCTCTGCTCAAAATGTCCAGAGCAGCCTCTACTATACTGAATGAGTCTCCACCAATGCCACAACCCAGATCTTTTCACACATCCTTGAGGATGTAGAAAAGAAACAAAATTAGGGCTCAGTGGAACCTCTCCTCTCTTCTCTCTGTCTTTGTCTCTCTGTCTCTCTGTCTCTCTGTCTCTGTCTCTCTCTCTCTCTCTCTCTCTCTCTCTCTCTCTCTCTCTACTTCCTGATCAGACCACACTGAGTGGAGTTAGTCCCTTTGCTCCTTTCTTACCAGGGACACAGAGCAGTAGGATCCCCAGGAGTCAAGCATGAGTTCTCATGTGCATGTTGTACTCAGCTAACTGACTCCAGTAACCATGTGAGCACCCACTAAGAAGTCTTCAGTGTGACAGCCTGTGCACATGCAAATCAACAAAGTCTTCCAAGGCCCAAATCCATTGTGATAAGGACAATGGAAGTCCTCTACTTCAAATTATTTTCACCTTAAGACAGTTTTATTACACAAATGTTTGTCAAACTATTGATGGTGACCTTATCTCCCTGAAATGCAGACAATGAACTCTGAGACTGGGTCATCTGGAAGTCACATCTTGTACCTGACATTGTAAGCAGGAAATAAACAGTGTCACACACTCAGTGAGGTGTAACAACAGACCCTCCCTGCAGGGACAGGCATCGGCCACACTGGGCCAGTGTAGTCCCAGGGTTCTCCTCACTTACTCAGAGTGAGCAGGAAGGAGCAGCCCAAAGATGTGGGCATGAGTCCATATGTCCATGCGTCTCCTGAGAGAAACACCTCCTGCCGCGCAGTGTGAGCACTCTGTTAAGAAGTCCTCAGGGCAGTGGGCTGTGCTCTGCAGCACAGGCAAATCATCTGGGTCTGGGCAAAACTAAGCACATCTGCAGGGCTGGCTCAGCCATTGCCGGGGCCAAGTCCCCAGGTGTCCCAGGCCAGAGGGAATAGTTCATGTTACCTGTAAAGAACATGTTGTCTGGCCTTTTGACTAAGATCAAGTACAGGAATGTTTTCTGTTCAGTGTGACAGGACACAATTTGCTCTTCTATGAGTAGTGTGTACTTTCTCACCTCATGAACTTGGATGTTTTCTTGCTAACTTTTCATCTAAGATGGATTACTGAAAAATCATTTCCCAGATACAAGAAATTTTAAAAGCTTTCCATATCATATACCGCTGATGTTCATAGATAGATAGATAGATGCTAGATAGATAGATAGATAGATAGATAGATAGATAGAAGATGGTAACATACTCAGGCAAGTGGATATATACATGCAAATGTGTATACAAATAAAGAGATTTATTAAAAAAAGGTGAAATGGCATCTATGACAACAGAATGAAAGGAGTTATGGGAGGCTCATATGCTTGACTTTAATTAGAGTAGAATGAACTGATTGTCCACACATCTGAAATGGCACTTATAGAAGTTAATCTTTCTGTTGTAGTGAGACAAGACTCAACTCAAATAAAAGGAGATTTTATTTGCCTTATGGTTCCAGAGGCAAGATATAGCCCACTATGGCAGAAAAGGCATGGCAGGGAGCAGAAGCTGGAGGAGGGTTAACTCACATCCATCATGAAGGCTGAGAAAGCTCATTCATATTGCAAACTCCTGGAGCAGACTCCTAGCAGGACAGGGCTAACCATCC
This sequence comes from Typhlomys cinereus, assembly GCA_023101885.1. Classification (NCBI taxonomy): domain Eukaryota; kingdom Metazoa; phylum Chordata; class Mammalia; order Rodentia; family Platacanthomyidae; genus Typhlomys; species Typhlomys cinereus. The sequence continues at coordinate 1,958,270 of JALPQD010000416.1, read as the reverse complement.
TCAAGGCCCACCCCCCATATGACATGCCTTCCTTCATCAAGGCTCCACCTCCCAAAAGTTCCATGACCTTTTCAACACTGACAGCAGCTAAGGATTCAAATACATGACCCTGAGGAACAACTTATATTTTAAACCATGACAGCACTGTTGGACCATTATTGGTTGCTGAGATGGAATGAGTCATGAATATATACACATATGTGAGAAATTCCCAAGTATGTTCAGTCCTAGGAATGCCAAGGAAGTTGATGTTGCGTGGATTCCAACACAGTTACAGTATGTTCTGCATCATCATAGCCTGAAAAGCATGTTGTTGTGTGAGGTGGAAGATTACTGCTTTGTTCAGGAGTCATTGAGATAAACATTCATAAAAGAAAAATTACAACCAGAATTTCACTGTTTGAAAGAACAGATGCAATGCAGAGATAAGCCAGGCTCAGCCAAGGGCTTCTGTTACCAACAACTCAGCTTCTCTCTAGCTGTGGATTGGCTTGATCAGGACACAGGGAATACAAGCTCGTTCATGCTATTGAAACTTGAGGCAAAAGTAAATCACTTTTTATCATCTTGATAAATTCCCAAGTTACTGAAGACCTTTTTCTATTAACCTTTGCCAAATGGAGTTATAAACATTTAATGAAGTTTCTAATTATTTCTAGTGCTCTCATGTGGTGTGTATGCGCGTGTGTGTGTTGTGTTGTATGTGTGTGGTGTTGTATGTGTGTACAAGAGAGCACTTGAGTATGTGCCTATGGAAGTCATTGGGAATGATTTGGATTGTTCTACCTTCTTTTTGCTTTGCTCTGGGTTTCCCAGCTCTGTCTTCCAGAGACAACAGTATTTTTCACATGGGATCAGAGGATCTGAACTCAAGTCTTTTGTTTTTGAGGAAAAGACTTTAACTCCTGAACCATGTCCCCAACCCCTGATGATCTTCTTTACTTACGACATTGAAATTTTCTTGCCATTTCTCCAGAGTTGTGAATTGTATTTGTTAATACTTCCAGGTGTATTTCAGGGACATCACAGAGCTGGAGATTCTGTCAGGTGGAGATCACATCTATCAGCTATGAGCTTTTACCAGTATAATAGAAACACAATTGTCATCCATGTATACCTTCTTTGTTCCCCAGAGAGTTGTTCAAAGAGAAGTCTGGAACTTGGATTCAGGAGAGAAGCCTAGTCATTACATTGCCACAGACAGTGAGTTTATCATAAGAGATGAGAGTCAACTATGAGATGACAGAGAGTGGAACCATCAGCACCTTCATCCTTGGGTTTCTTATACAGCTCGGAAGATCTCTTACACATGTAGTCACAGATGCAGGCAGTTTATGTCCTATATGTCATGTACATGCTTGTCCCTGGGGGAGGACTAGAGAATGTCACATTTCTACAGACTATGTATTTCAGTAGGAGACCTCCAAGTCTTTGATGGCTCACCAAAAAAGAAATGATACATACTCAGAATGATATTATATGGTTATTATAATTTCTTGATCTTTACCCATTGTACAGATATGCAGAAAATGTTAGATTGCACGCCACAGGAGCATACACTTATCATGTGGGAATCTAACATTATTTTAAGTGGTTATGCCACAGACCTCTCTTTACTTGACTTAAGGAAATCTCTCACATCTGACATTGGAAATACAACAAAAATCAGAGACTGCATAATGTTTAACATTGTAAAATAAACTAAGACACTGCATCTTGATAACTATGTAATAGAGTTTTCCTAAACATCCTGCAGTGCCACTCACTTTGGAAATCTCTGCTGATTACCTTGTTTCTTGAGTCTAAATCAGTGTCACAACCAGATGCTCCATGAAACTGATGCTTGTCTTTTCAAGTCAGGAGATGTTTTTTCATGTTGCTGAGCTGGGCTCAACAGAAGGGAAACATTGGAAACACACCTAACCCTCTCTGACACTGTCTGGCTAGACCTCAGAGTGAGCTCAAAGCCTGGCTGTCTCAGAAACACTCTCAGCAAAAGGAGGTAATTGTAGGAGTGGCTCACATTCACACTTCTGCTTTCCCGGTAGTTTATGATAACTTGTATCACTGTGGGAGGGGTATCATATCCCTGCTGACAGTAGTAAGATGCAAAACTTCAGGCTGCAGGTTGCTGATGGTGAGGGTGAAATCCTTCCCATAGCCACTGCCACAGAACCTAAAGGAGATTCCAGTTTGCAAATTGCTGAAGCATAGATTAAGAGTTGAGGAGCTTTGTCTGTCTGGCTTCTGTTGATACCAATGTAAGCCATAGCCTATCTCCTGACTGGCTTTGCAGGTGATAGTGATTCTGTCTCCTGGGGATGCAGCCACAGATAGAATCTGGGTCATCTGATGTCATATCTCACACCTGACACGGGAAATACAACAAAAATCAGACACTGCATATTGATAATTATGAACAGCAGAATTTTCAAAACATCCGCAGCACTGCTCACGTTGGGCTGGGAAACCCCCATGCTGTCCTTCATTACCTAGGAGCCAGAGGAGCAGGAACCCCAGAAGCTGAGTGGGGGTCTTCATGTTCATGCTGTGTCCTGAATTGGACTGACCCTGCACAGGCTGTGACCAGCCTGATAAATTCCTCAGGGCAGTGGGCTGTGCTCTGGATATGCAAATCTGTGGCAGCTGGACAGGGGGCACAGCTGCAGAGCTGACACATGTGATTGACTCTGCAAGGGCTCAGTAACCCTGAGTGTCCGCATTCTTCCAGGACAGTACAGATTTGCCCACACAAATGATGATTCTGTTGGGGGGATTCAGAGAACACAGTCAGTCTGCTGTCTGGGGGGCGGATTTATGGTCCGTTTCCTTGTGCTTTCTCCCATGCATTTCTTACTAGCATTAGTTCAGCCAAGAGTTAGTCTTTCTGTGAATGGCAAAGACATTTCAGAAGTCTTTTACATTCAGTCCTGTGGGTTTTGGTTAGGCCCTGAACATCTTGGTATATCTTATTTGTGAGCACCACTGCTCCAGATAGCAAGAGATATGAAAGTGACAATAAATGACTGTGTCCATAAAGAGATGATAGATAGATGTCAGATAGACTTCAAATTTTTAAGTTAAAAGTTATCATATAATATGCACAAAATACTAGCCAGGTGAGCAAGCACTGTCCAGGCTGGGGCATTTCTAGGGCTCCTCTGTCATCTCCAGAGGAGCAGTTTTTGCTCTCAGGTTCTGAAGGTCGTTTCCCAGCTCCTCCATCCAGGACAGCTGCATCAGGGCTGTGCTCTTTGCACTTACCAAGGTACCAGCGGTGCTTCTCGAGCTGTGGCCATGATCCATTTCTGTCTGAGATGTGTCTAGAACCATTTAAACTTTCTTCTTTTAAAACCTTATTTATTCATTTATTGTGTGTGTGTGTGTTTGTGTGGTGTGGTGTGGTGTGTGTGTAACAGGGCACTGTGTCCACATGGGCGATCAAGGGTAACTTGGGAATCACCTTGGATTGCTTGTACCCCTTTTGGCTTCCTTCTGGTTTTGCCAGGAGAAAAGAACCTGGGCCAGAAGAGCAGAACACCACTGTTTCCACCTGGGCGTTTTATGTGGAACTTGGGATGCAAACTCTGATCATATGTAGAACATGCTCTTATACTGGACTTTCATTGCAGGTTCTACAAGACACTTGCCATAAAATATATATATATATATATATTAATAATATATATATCTATAATATACTTAGACTATCTGATTAATATTACAAATTTCATCATATCTGACACTGGATTTCTGATGTCGTGATAGGAATGCAACTCAAATATATTCCATTTCCCCAACCAAAATCATTATTATCTACTCTGGATGTAGACATATACCTTTACTGCAGTAACATAATGATAGAGCATATAACTAACATTGTCCTGATTGATGGAGAAGCATTTTTACAATGCCATATTTAAAATGTTTATTGCCTTTGACTAGAACATACAGGTAAGATCAATTCTCATGTATCACCACAGATTACACAAAGAATTCATTTATATGTGACAACTTATTTCTAGTGAAAATATTATTCATGTTTTGCCACTTAAAAAGGAGGTAGAAATAAAAAAAAGAAAATCGTGATGTTCACAAAGTCAGAAAAGCACAGTACAGAGTTGTGTATTAATAGCATCTGAGAAGAGGAAAGGATTTAATGTTACACAGAAAAAATCCACACTTTTACTTGAGTAGATGCTATCCGATTTTTCATTCTTCTGTAATTTGTGACAAATTTACAATGGAACACATATATCATCTGAGGAGAGAGAGGAACCCACCAGGCAAGGATGTGCCAATGTGATGAGTCTGCAAGAAAGGCAGATATCTCTACAGACTCGGGATGTTCTGGGACCCTGTCAGTTCCACAGGCTTCCTTGATGGATATCTGCATCCTGAACATTGGTCACCCTCTCTACAACTCCATTGCGTGGTACAGGTCACCCTCTGCTTACAATGTCACTTCAGGCCACATGTTCCCAACATGAATGTGTGGTCTGCTGGGTCACATCTTGGAGCAGAGGGCTTTCAGATGTTCTGTTTGGGGGGATGCTTGGCTGAATGGGAATGAGTGATAGCACTGGTCTTTGATCACTAAAGTAAAATCACTACCTTTGATACTGTGGATACAAAGCCTTGCTTCATGCATGGACTTCCTGTGATCTTGCAGGAGTGAAGGTGATCTTGCAAGCTAGACCATGTTCTTTCCTCAATGATTCTTCACAGGAAGCCAAAGACTTCTTTATATGACTGCATCAGTAACAACCATCCTACTATTATCCCAAACTCATCAATATTTGTCTCTGCTATATTATAGGTGCTGCCATCACAATTGGCTGACAGAGTCTTAAATTGACATTCAGACAACCATTTTGTGTCATTCTGGTGTTCAGTGTGTATTTGGAAACTCTCAATCTTGTTTTGAAATTGTAAATTTAATAATTTAAAGACCATTCTCTTAGTGGTATCCAAGTGATACAAACAAAACATGATGTTTCTTCTGACATTAACCTAGGAAAGTGTAATTACACATAAACACCATCACTTTGATTGCCTTTGACAAGTGACACCGAAGAGTACGAGTATAATCCTTTCTGTATTGCTTTATGTCTTAAAGCTGTATATTAAAAATGCAAAACAAAATTTGGAATCATGGGGAAAATCTAACTGCTACCAAATCCTCAGTCATGATGGAGTTGCTAGCTGAGTGACAGGATGCCTGGTTCACATGAAACAAGCTTCCTTGACCATTTCCACGAAGATCCACTGTAAACTTCACAGCCAGGCAACATCTGAGCCATACTCCCAACAGATGTAAACACAGGGGAACAGTTGGGGCGACACAGCTTTACACTTCTGCTTCTCAGCATGGTTTATGCTATGGCTTGTATCACTGTGGGAGGGTAACTGTTACTCTGCTGACAGTAGTAAGATACAAAATCTTCAGGCTGCAGGTTGCTGATGGTGAGGGTGAAATCTGTCCCTGATCCACTGCCACTGAACCTTGGAGGGACACCTGATTCCAAGGTGGTTGCATATCTGATTAGGAGCTTCACAGCTTTGTCTGGCTTCTGTTGATACCAATGTAAGTTATTGCTTATGCTCTGACTGGCCTTGCAGTTGATGGTGACTCTGTCTCCTGGAGATGCAGCCACAGATGGAGTCTGGGTCAGCTGAATGTCACATCTCACACCTGACATTGGAAATACAAAAAAAATCAGAAACTGCATATGTAACTAAGTAAAAGCAGTTTTTCCTAAACATCCAAAGCAATGCAAGGGAACCCCAAAAACTCCATCTGTCCTTCATTACCTGGGAGCCAGAGGAACAGAACCCCAGAAGCTGAGCAGGGGTCTTCATGTCCATGCTGTGTCCTGACTGGGACTGCCCCTGCACAGGCTGAGACCAGCCTGATAAAGTCCTCAGGGCAGTGGGCTGTGCTCTGATCCAAATCAGCAGCAGCTGGGCAGGGGGCCAGCTGCAGGGCTGGCACATGTGAGTGACTCTGCAAGGGCTCAGTAACCCCAAGTGTCCCCATTCTTCCAGGGCAGTGCAGATTTGCCCTCAGACATGTTTCTTTTGGGGCAGTCTGAGAACACAGTCAGGCTGCTGTCTGGTCCATTTCCATGAGGTTTCTCCTATGCCTTTTTCTAGCTTCACTTTAAGCAAGAGTCAGTGTTTCTGTGGATGTGAAAGATTGTTTTAGAAGCCTTTTGCATTTCAGCCTGTGATTTTGCTCAGGCCCTGAACTTCTTCCTGTGCTTATTTGTGAGCACCATCTCTGGAGATAGAAAGAGATGAGAAACTGAACTAAATATATCTGTGCCAATAAAAGACATAGATTGATATACACGGCTTCAATTTTTTAAATTTTTTTGTAATTTATTCAATTGTGGTTGTATGCATGTGTGCGCGTGTGTGTAGAAGAAAGGACGAATTCGGGAATCACCATGGACTGCCTCCACCACCTCCTTGTTTACTCTGCCCTGGGATTCACAGGCTCCGCCCCACCAGGAAGAACAAAACAGGCTGCCCCCCTTCTGCCCAGCGTACACGGGGTCTAGGATCCCAACTCAGGAGCCTCCGCCTGCAAGGCAGAGGCCCAACCCCCCAGCCACCTCTCCAGCCCCTGGCGTCAAATTTTTAAATGAGAATTAATCATATAATATGTACAAAACAGTGTCTGGAAAAGCAAGGTAAAGCTCAGGCACAGGGTGTCGTCCCTAGTTTGTCTCTTATCTCCAGAGCAGTAGACTTGGACCTCAGTTGTATTTTCTTTCTTTCTTAATTCTTTCTTTCTTTCTTTTCTCTTCTTGTCTTTCTTTCTTTCTTCTTTCTTTCTTTCTTTCTCTCTCTCTTTCTTTCTTTCCTTCCTTCTTTCTTTCTTTTTAATATTTTGACTTGTTGTGAAAGTCGCTGTCATGTAAAGTAAAAATACAACCTGAGGGAAAAAATGCACGAATGATGCTCATTAAACAAGTAAGGCCATTAAATCATATAAGTGAAATATGTTCTCTTCTGAAACTCCAGAAAGGAGTTCTGATACCCTGAAGGCTCTTATATGTCTGAGAAGGGAGGTTGGGTAAAGAAGCCAGCAAGAAAAACTACCTTGAAACCTTGTAAACTTATCTTAAAGAATCAAAACTCTTTTCTTTCCAAGAATTCATTTTTGATCTTCAAACTGTGCCTTGTTCTTTAAAAGAAAGTCAGTGGTATTTGGGGTCTTTCCTTTGTGAGAACAGCAAGTGCTGTCATAAGACAGGCAGAAGTGTCTGCTCCCAGGGAGGTGCAAGGTGGGCAAAGATTGTAGATCCACGTTGTTTTGATAACTTTTCTGCATTTAACTTCTCATTTTCTACTTTCCTCTGAGCATTGTCTATGAGCCTGTCCTCAGAGTGAGGACTGTGTACCCTGTGTCTGTCCCCCAGCATCTGATCTGAATCTAGTACAGACCCTGCAACCCACTGGATGCCAGTCCTGTGGAGCAGCACAGGAGGGCAGGACCATCACCTCACATCCAGGGCATCCTGGTCACCCAAGTCCTAGGAAAAAGGAGGAGGAGGAGGAAAAGAGCCAGTTACCTCCTGGTCCTCAGGTTCTGGCAGCCATTTCCCAGCCACCTCCATCCAGGAGAGCTGCACAGGGCTGTGCTCTCTGCATTTGCAAAAGTCTCCAGTGTTTCCAGCACTGTGGGCATGATACATTTATGTGTGAGGTTTGTCCAATCACTTGGGTCCATTTCTGCTTTCTTGTCCTTCTTGGGTGAGTCCCTTCAAAAAGCAAAGTTTTTCTCTACACCAAGAACTAAGATCTCCTGGAATCCACTGTGTCCCATAAAATGTTCATCTTAGTAGTTAACCCACCTTGTCAGTTTCTAATGGAGAAAGCTGTGCAGCAGCAGGTGAAGGTGAAGTGAAGCCACACAGTACAGAGAAGAATCCTCAGCATAGAGAAGAGAGGGAAGCTGTATTTTTCTCTATGTTCCAGTGGAGTGAGGAAATGGGTCCCCACATGGGAATTTACAATGGCAGAACATTTTCCTTCCATGAGTGCAGGATGTGACCTCTGGGGAAGGAAGAGCATGGCGCCCTCTGATAGGTCATGTGGGCAACAACTAGATAATTGAAGTCTAGAGCTCTGGGCATAGTTCTGAAGAATGAGTGGTTGAGCGAAGCCCTGAACAAGCCTGCAGGAGATTGCCTGATTGACAGGGAAGATTCCCCAATAGTGGACAGGACTTTTTCCTGAGTAACTGGGTAAGTGAAAGAAAGGAGGTTCATGGGCTGACATTCTTCAGCAGACTTGGTGAGATATGCTGGTCTTGCAAGTAGGAATTGTTCCTCAGCAATGGGTATAGTGTGAATAGTTTCCTTGACTCTTGATGCTGATAAAAGCTCTCCTGCCAAACCGGCCGAAGACATGGTCTCAGCATGGTTTATGCTATGGCTTCCATCACTGTGGGAGGGAAAGTGTTATACTGCTGACAGTAGTAAGTTGCAAAATCTTCAGGCTGCAGGTTGCTGATGGTGAGGGTGAAATCGGTCCCATATCCACTGCCACTGAACGGTGAGGAGACTCCAGTTTGCAAATTGGTTGCACCATAGATCAGGCATTGAGGAGCTTTGTCTGGCTTCTGTTGATACCAACTTAAGTAATTGCCTATGCCCTGACTGGCCTTGCAGTTGATGGTGACTCTGCCTCCTGGAGATGCAGCCACAGATGAAGTCTGGGTCATCTGAATGTCACATCTCACACCTGACATTGGGAATATAACAAAAATAAGACACTGCATATTATAATTATGTATAATAGAGTTTTCCTAAACATTCTTCAGTGCTGCTCACATTGGGCTGGGGAAACCCCCCCCCATTCTTTTCGTCATTACCTGGGAGCCAGAGAAGCAAGAGCCCCAGAAGCTGAGCAGGGGTCTTCATGTCTATGCTGTGTCCTGATGGGAACTGACCCCTGCACAAGGTGTGACCAGCTTGATAAAGTCCTCAGGGCAGTGGGCTGTGTACTGGCTATGCAAATCAGCAGCAGTTGGACAGGGGGCACAGCTGCAGGGCTGGTACTTGTGACTGACTCTACAAGGGCTCAGTAGCACAATGTCCCATTCTTCCAGGGAAGTGCAGATTTCCCCTCAAACATGTTTCTTTTGTGGGGAGTAAGAGAACAGAGTCACGCAGCAGTCTGGGGAGTGGAGTGATGGTCATTTGTCACATGGTTTCTCTTACGCATTTCTGACTAGCTTAACTTCTGCCAACCCAGTCTTTCTGTGAATGTGAAAAATATTTTAGAAGCCTTTTGCGTTTGGTCCTGTGGCTTTTGCTCAGGCTCTGAACTTCTTGTGTGCTTGAGATACCACTTCTCAAGACAGAAAAAATATGTGACACTGTTAAGAAACTGCTGTGTCAATAAAAGAGATGATAGATGTTACATTACTTCAAATTTTTAAATAAAATTTATCGTTCAATATGCACAGAACAATGTGTGCACAAGCAAGGTAAAGCCCAGGCACAGGGTGTCCCTAGTGTTTGTCTCTTGTCTCTAGAGGAGTAGTTATGGACCCAGTTTGTTTTTCTTTTTTTTGTATTTTGATAGTTTATTCTGAAGATCATCTCAAAAACAGAGCAAAAGACAACCTGAGAAAATAATTGCACAGATGATGCCACAAGACCTTCCATGAATGTGTTTATTTTCATGTGAGCATTAACTCTACAATCTACTATCAATTGACATTATGAATAACCACAAATGTCTGTCATTATTTCTCAATATTACAGACAAATAGATTCATGCCATGCCATCAGTATTTAGTAAAGTAGATCTCTGAAGAGAATGACTAATTAAACCATATATTTTAATATGGTATATGGTTTACCTGTTCCCCAAAATAAGAAGCTTCATTTTGTTTCCATTTTGTCCCTTCATTTACAGTATGAGAACATTCTTGGTAGACACTTCCCATGAAAGCACTAAAGAAAGACTTCAGAGGACTCAACCTTTTCTGAAGCTCCACAGCTCATGGCCTGTGCAGGACTCAGCTGAGCCTGAGGTTTTCTATGGGGAAGTAACATTGAAGTGTCCTGGCCACTCAGCACAGTAGTAATTGTCAGCATTGCTTCTCTGCACACTGGTGATGGAAAGCATGAAATCTGTCCCAGAAGGGCTACCACTGAACTGTGATCCAGTCCTGACACCAGAGTAGATGTGCTGTGAACCAGCATTGCAGGAGACTGGCCTGGGCTCAGTTGATACCAAGTTACTTAGTTTTCTCATTGGGATCAGTGTGGCAGGTGATGGTGATCCTTCCCTAGAGCTGACAGACACAGTGGCAGGAGACTGGGGGATGGCGCCACTCATTGTCAAGTCTGCAGTGCCTAGTTTCTCTCTGTCCTTCTTCAATGCCTATGACATCCTCAGACAAAAACTGTGTTTATTCCTGAAACAAGATTAATGAAGCGACAACTCTGGAGGAAGGAGGTCTCTGGAGCTCATCACTGCTAGTGCACATGCTTTTCCTAGCTTGTTAGCCTGTCTGTCTGTCTGTCTCTTCTGTCTGTCTATCTATCAGATACATACATAGATAGATCTCATCTATCTACCTATTTCTTTCTTTTTCTTTTTCTTCTTTCTTTCTCCTTCCTCCTTCCTTCTTCCTTCTTTTTTTTTCTTTCTTTCTTTCTTTCTTTCTTTCTGTTTTTCTTTCTATCTCTCTTTCTCCATCTGTCTCTTTCTCTCTCACTTTCTGTCTCTTATTTACCATATGGTAGGCTTTTTTTTTCATCAACAACCTAACCCTTACTTTCCAACCAATACTTCAGCACAGAAACAAAACCAGAGGCTACACACTGAAACGTCCTTAACTGTGAGCTAAAAACAATCTTTTCCCATTAAAACTGCTTCTCTTAGGGATTCATGAGTTTGGGGAAGATAACAGATTAATATAAATTATACCTACAATTTATATAGCTACATAGAAAACACAAAAAATTCTACATGTATGTTAACTCAGAAATAATTAGTGTTTCACAATCAAAAGTTTAAATTATTGATGATCTGATTTGAAGAGGTGCACATAGGAAAATGTAGCAAGTTCAACCTCTTTGTATTATACCATTTAATATATTGGCTTTGATATGTGAAATTATAAAATGTGTGAAAACTGGTTGACATTTTCCTGGATTTTTTGAAAATTCTTAAAAATTATGTGATTATTTCAAAGGATTAAGTAAGAGAAACTTGATCATTGCCTTGAAAATCCTAAAATGTTTGAACTATATTTCTTTCAAAAATTGTTACCATTAATAGTTTAAATCTGTTTCTGGTGGAAGTTGAAAAATGTGGAACAATTCACATTTCCCAGTAGAACTTTTTTTTGGTCCTGTAATCCTATGAACAGAGGGAGACATTAAACTGTACAAAGTTGTCAGAATTAACAGATTTGCCAAGTTCCTCAAGACTCTCTGCATCTGAGAAATGTCTAAAGCAGGGGCAACACCTCCGTCAAGGAGGAACTGGGCAGCCAGTCTCAGGCTCCTGCTTCCCTTGATGCTTTGTACTGAGTTGTCAATCACTGGGGAGGAGGGTGTCCACACTGCTGACAGTAACAAGCTGCAACAACTTCCAGCTCCAGCCTCTGCTGATGAAGATGAATCAGTCCTGAACCACTGTCGCTGCACCTCCAGGGATCCCAGAGATGACAATGAAGTGTGTGTGATTAGAAGCTTTGCAGCCTGTTTCCAGTTGGAGGTTGTGCTACTGTCGTAGTGCATCAGATGTGGATGGAGACTGATTATGCTGGAGGCACTGAGAAGATGACTGAGGTGGGACACAACCATGTCACCTCTAGATGCTGAAGACACACAAGGAATATTGACAATGAAGAAGAAATAATTATTTTTAATTTTCTATATTTCAAATTTAAAAATCTATGCAGATTTCATGTGATTGGGAGATGCCAATAGAGAGAAAATCAGAAATTTAAACAACATCCCCACTTTTTCCTTTCTCCAAGTAGTCTCATCTGAGACCCAGAAGAGAAGTCCAAGAAGCAGAGATGGGGATGTCATATTCCTGCTTTCCCACTTCTGCGGAAGCCAGAGAAAGACCTTCTGATAATATTCTGAAACACAGGAGGGACTTTTTACCTGAAGAAGCACTTATTCAAATGATGGGATTTCTTGGTGTTTTCAGTAATGAGAACTGTCCTCCACAGCAGGTTGCCAGGTCCCTTCTGTAGACATGTTATGTCTCCCTCTGCTGGCCAGCAGAGGAGATGCTGAGATAATACTTAGGTCTGTGCAAGATTCTCCAGAGAACTAGGTGAACAATGCTCACAATCTGGTGCAGTCCTTAGATACAGCTGCTGATGTCAGAACACAGTGACACCTCACATCCCTGTTCTTCTCAAGTTTTTGAAGACATCCAATTCCTGAAATTCTAAAGATTATTAATAAATCAAATAGACAAATTCTTGCCCAACACTTATTTTATTTAAATAAACAAAACTCAGAAAAGAACTCACTGAAAAGGAGAGAAAAGTATTAACTTATATGTAAAGGAGTGTTCTTATTCCATTAGGAAAGCACTCAGCCAAAGTAAAGAGTGATGAAAATATAGAAAAATTAGTCAATATTTTGTCTAAATAAGGTAAAAAAAATTACCCTGAAAATCAAAAGTATGATTCCTGGGAAAGAAATATTTCTTACATGAAAGAAAAAATGGAGTGTTGATGAGAAATAACAAAATAAATACATTTATAAAATTTAATATAACACCTATATCTCAAGAAGTATTACTTCTACTAGGAAGAAAATAAAGTTAATATAACACCTATATCTCAAGAAGTATTACTTCTACTAGGAAGAAAATAAAGTTCATCAATTTTGAAAACATTTGATTGCCTAAATGTGCAAAGAAAAGAGAAAGAAGATCAAATCTTACCAAATTCTCCAGAAAGCGACTATACTGCAAAGATAAATCAAAGGAGTTTCATAAGGGAATGAATACATACAATACAACCAGAAAATAACTAATCAATTGAAACGATTATGTTCTCAACCATTGACAGCTGAGACTTTTAATGGATTAAATCTTGCAGTAAAAAGGCTAGACAGGTGAAGGGGAGGGTCCCTACCTGAGGGTCCACAGAAGGAGGGGCCATTTAAACTGCCACAGAAGACAGACCCTGATAAAGAAGACAACCCAAAGGAAACTTGAGGTCCATACAAGTAGGCATGCATGCAGGAGAGAGGGAGATGCATGGTTTAGTTACAAGGGAGGGAAGGTTGCAAGAGGAAGGAGAAAAGGAAGAATGCAAGAACAAGGGTTCTTCACTCACTCATTATTCAGTTCCCAGCACAGATGCAGAAGGCGCTGTGTTCTTCCCCACACAAGCAGCACATTTGGCAGCTGGGCTGCCCCAAGCAGGCATGTTTTTGTTGGTGTCTGTATCACTGTGGAAGGATACTCTATAGCTTGCATGCAGTAGTAACTCCCAGATCGTCTGGCTCCACCCTGCTGATTTTGAGTGTGAATCTGTCTGTGCCCCACTGCCACTGAATCTGTCTGGGACCCCAGAGTCCCTCTTGGAAACCTCATAGATCAGGAGCTGTGGGGACTGCCCTGGTCTCTGCAAGTACCAATCTAAATAGGTGCTTCCATCGGTGTCTAGGAGGCTCTTACTAGACCTGCAGGAGATAGAGGCTGACTCTCCAGGGGTGACAGAGAGGGAGACTGGAGACTGGGTCATCACAATATCACAGTTGGAATCTGAAATATAAGAGAGCAGTTCAAAATCATGTTAAGCTTCATGAGCAGACTTTAAAACACTTCTTTTAGATTATTTATTGCAAGGTAGATATTTACAATTTTGAATATAATTTTATTCCATAAGACAAAATACCAATTTATGCCAAATCAATATAATGAACCCCTAAAGACACTTCACACATAGTTTTTCTGTCATCTCATACCACACAAATCAGTCTTCAGAGGACACAAATTCTGTCCCATGGGGGATCTTCACCTCCACAGAGCTAAAGCTCACCAGCCCTTCCTGGAGGACTCCAGTCAGCTCCACCATGTGCAGAACACGCTTGGACAGCCCTGGGTTCAAGATTTTTAATCCCCCTGCCCAGCTCTCCTTTTCTTACCTCCCTCTCTCCTTACCAGGAATCCAGAGCATGAGGAGCCCCAGGAGCTGCACAGGGAACTCCATTTTGAGAAGGTCCACTGAGGACAGGGATGGGTGAGGGCAAGGACACAGCTGAGCTTTTATCTCAGAATAGGAGAGGAAGGTCCTCCCTAGGGAGCAGTATGCAAATAAGGTGGAGGCAGCTGTGGAGATAGAGGGGAGAGTTATGTGGGCTTCACATGTTTACAAAAAAATCCGAAGCACTTGCATGGGAATGAAACCAGCACCATAAAATATTTAGGCTTAAGAGGGAATAATAGCCAGTTGTTGAGAAATTGTCAGTACAGAAGACACTGTGTCTGTGATCTGGGCACTTGGAGAAGTATAGCTGGTATTTCAGAGGGACTGCAGTGAAGAGAAATGTCTCCAGGTCTTTCGGAGTTGAAAAACCATGCTGCTTGTCCTTTCTTGATAATCACATAGACAGGGAGTTTCCACCCATTCTGGAGTTGATCTGAGGAGTAAGAAAAGGCCAAATGAAGTTCACCTGTCTCTGCTGCCTTTCAGCTGGGTAAACAGCTAAAAGAATTTGGAACTGTTTTCTTCTAAATCATTTAAATAGCCTCTGTATAATAATAAAAGTAAACAAAAGTATATGGTGTTTTAATCTTATGTTAAGTATTTATCTCAGAAACTAAGGAGCAGAATGAAAATTTAAAATGGCACTAACAAGTTAAAGGAAACTTTGGGAAGTGATGGACAGATCATTGGTATTGGTGTATGATGCTGTTTCACAGATGTAACTCAGACTCATTGTCCTGTGTACATTAAATACAAAAAGCTTTTATTATGATGATGGAAACCATTTTTAAGCCAGATTCAAACAAGAGGTAGAAGATATCTAACTTACTGATAATCAATGGTTCTGTGTCCCATAAGAGTAAATATATGAGTTTTGTGCTTCAGAATCCAAATAGTTCGAGGTTACTCTTAGCTACAATCAAGTGAATGTGCTTTGCTACTACAGCACACATGTACCCTAACTTAAGAAAAGCTTCCAAGGGAATAACTTCCTTGACCGTATAGGAAGGAAAAAAACCACAGCAATTTTGTACTTTTGTGGTTTGTTGTGTGTTTGTTTTTCTTATTGGCTTTTAAGAAAACCATTTCCAAGCAGTATTTCTGAATATGGAAAATCTGGATTTGTTAGATTCTCCTAAGTTATGAACTGAGAACTTATATTCCTCAAAGGGGGGGGTGGTCACACCAAGGAGTCCAAGGACTGGGAGATGACATGTAATCATTACATAATGAAGTTTACTCATATTTTCAAAATCTTGAGAAATTCTTTCTGATGAATTTTCTCTTAATAATGCCATGGAAACACTGAAACATGTAAAAACTGCAGATTAAATTTGTTTTCTTTTTTATCAATACTCACCTTTCAGCGAAAACATTATCACATGATCTCTAGTGGCTTACTATATTTTCAGAGCCTATTTATGTGTTCAAGCATAATATTTTATGTAAATTATGTGTCCTTATTGCTGTTTAAGTGTTGTGATCTCAGCAGTCTAGTGGCCACATTCCTGTACCAGTTAAAATATTTCTCCTAATCATAATGAACACAGAGGATTTAGAAAGTGAGTGCTTTTGTTTCATTATTCATTTGTTTGCTTATTTAGTGGTTTTTCTTATGGCATAATTTTAATGTATTCCTTACTGTCTCTTAACAATGCTATATTATTTTCATGTTTATGTAAACTGTGGTTACCTGAATATATAGTATCAAGTATTATATGAGAGCATGTTCTCTCAGGTATACATTTCGCTTACGATTTATCTTCAGTTACAAACAA
The DNA here is from genome assembly GCA_023101885.1 of Typhlomys cinereus. NCBI lineage: Eukaryota > Metazoa > Chordata > Mammalia > Rodentia > Platacanthomyidae > Typhlomys > Typhlomys cinereus. The sequence goes on along the minus strand of JALPQD010000416.1, from coordinate 1,942,271 downwards.
AATAAATTGTTCTAATTACCTTTCTCTGTTTACCAAATTTTCCCTGGGAGAAGGATTTTTCACTCCTGGTGATGACTAGGTCTCAGGTCATAATAAAGTGCTGTTTGAAAACATTAACTACCTGTGGTGTTTAATATTGTTTGCCGCCCTTTCCCCACTCCGCAACCCAGGACGCGCTGCGCAGTCCAGCTGGGACTCAGCACCACGACTTAGGTAAGCTCCGCCCCTGCCCACCACCAGAACTCCAGGCAGCCCAAGGGATTCAGCTCCTCCCACCAGCCAGCCCGAGCCCGAGCTGCGCAGGGCCGGGGAGGAGGACCCCCTGCTCCTGGCCCCGCCCCAGCCCCCCCAAGTTAAATAGCACCCCGCCGAAGCCCCATCCTCCCTTTCCCACTCGGCCTCCAGGGTCGCGAGTGGTGGTCCAGCCCAGACGCACTGCGACCTAGGTAAGCTCCACCCCCACCCACCCCCAGAACCCAGGCCAAATAATTCAGTTCAGTGAAGAACGCACAGAAATTGAAAGAAGATCTTAAGACTTAAATCAACAATGTCCAAGTCAAAGTGCAAATCCATGAGAAACAACATTCAAGTAAACAAATCTCCCACTGAAGGAATTAATCTCATAATGTTAGACTCCAACCAGAACAAACCCACGGAAAATGGCCAAGAAAGCCGGACCCAGGATAATGACTTTCAAAATATGATCATTACCATGTTCAATACTATGAAAGAGGAAATCCGGGAGGAATTAAATAACCGAATCAATTGCTTTGAAGACGAACACAACAGACACTTGGAGGAGGTGAGAAAAACAGTGCAAGAAACAAAAACAGGCATAGAGCAGTTAAAACAGACTCAAGCAGAGTTTAAAACTGAGCTAAAAGACAAGTTATCTTCAACCCAGAACCACACAGAGAGTATTATCATCAGAACTAACGAAGCAGAAAACAGAATTTCAGACCTGAAGATAAACTGGGAGTATTAGCCAGCTCAATGGAAGAGGTTGTTAAAGCCAAAAAGATACTTGAGAGAAATATCCAAGAGATATGGGACACCCTGAAGAAGCCCAACATGCGTATTCATGGAATACCAGAGCAAGAATCTCAAAATAGCACCCCTGAGGAAATTTTTCAAACGATCATCAAGGAAAACTTTCCTCATCTAAAAAAAGAGAGGTCCATCCATATACAAGAGGCATTCCGCACCCCAAACAGATATGACCAAAACAGAAGCTCGCCACGGCAAATAATAGTTAAAACACTCCACATTCAGATAAAGAAATGGTGGTGAGAGCTTCAAGGGAGAAAAAACAAGTCGCTTCTAAAGGTAAACCTATTAAAATAACAAATTACTTCTTAGTTGAAACAGTAAAAGCAAGAAGAGCTTGGAGAGACATACTTCAAGTATTGAATGAGCAAAAATGTCAACCCAGGCTGATTTACCCTGCAAAACTATCCGTCATGATCGAGGGAGAAATAAAAATCTTCCAGCACAAAGACAATTTGAAGGGATACATGTCCACCAAACCAGGCCTTCAAAAAATGCTAGAAATGATACTCAAGCTTGAAGAAAAAAACAGGCATATCCAGGAGAACAGAAGGGAAGTATAACACCATTAAAAGTGAAGCAATATACTAAAAAACTACTAAACATAATAAATGTCTGGAATTAAAAATAGTGTCTCCATTATAACACTAAATGTTAATGGAATTAACTCACTGATCAAGAGACACAGATTACAAATTTGGATTAAAAATCACAATCCATCAATCTGCTGCCTGCAGGAAACCCATCTCACCACAAAAGATAGGCACGCCCTAAAAATAAAAGGCTGGTCAACAATTCCACAAGCTAATGGAAGTAGAAAACAGGCAGGGGTAGCCATTATGCTATCGGACAAAGTGGACTTCAAACCAAAGAAAATCATAAGAGACACCGATGGATACTACATTTTAGTCACAGGTAAATTCACCAGGAAGACTTCACAATACTGAACATATATGCACCCAACACGGGCCCCTCCCACATTCATTAAGCAAACCCTACAAGGTCTAAAGTGAGAAATTAATCCCAAAATGATAATTCTTGGGGATTTCAATACTGCCCTCTCAACATGGGATAGATCTACAGGTAAAAAACTTAACAGAGACACTTTGGAGCTTAACCAAACCCTTACTGAAATGGACCTTACAGATCTCTATCGTACTATTCATCCACGCACCAAAGAATACACATTTTTTTCAGCAGCACACGGAACTTTCTCCAAAATAGATCACATGTTGGGCCACAAAACGAAACTCCACATATACAGGAAAGTTGAAATTCTAGCCTGCACCTTATCAGACGACCACGGCTTAAAGCTTGACATCCACAACACAACAAGCAACAGAAATACACTAACTCCTGGAAACTCAACACTATGATGCTGAATGAGAATTGGATTCAGGAAGAAATTAAAAAGGAAATTCAAGATTTCCTGAAAGTGAACGATAATGAAAATACAACTTACCAAAATCTCTGGGACACAATGAAAGCTGTCCTAAGAGGTAAGTTCATAGCTCTTAATGCCTACATCAAAAAAATGGAAACATCAGAAATAAATAAATTAACAATGCAGCTAAAAGCTTTAGAGACACTAGAGCAATCTGATCCCAAAAGCAGTAGAAGGGAGGAGATTAGCAAAATAAAGGGAGAAATATCTGAAATCGAGATTAGGAAAACGATACAGAAAATCAACCAGTCAAAAACCTGGTTCTTTGAAAAAAATCAATAAGATTGATGCACCCCTAGCTAAATTAACTAAAAGCAAGAGAGAGAAAACCCAAATCAACAAAATTAGAAATGAAAATGGAGTTATCACTACCGATATCCAAGAAATCCAGAGAATTATAACGTCATATTTCAAAAACTTATACTCTGTGAAATTTGACAACGCAAAAGAGATGGATGAATTCCTAAGTAAACACAACTTACCTAAATTGAATCAGGAAGTTGTGAATTATTTAAATAGTCCTATAATATATAAGGAAATTGATGAAGTAATCTCAAATCTTCCCACCAAAAAATGTCCTGGACCAGATGGATTCAGCACAGAATTCTACCAGACATTTAAGGAGCTAATAACACCAATAATCCTTAAACTGTTCCATCAAATAGCAAAGGAAAGAACAATACCAAATTCCTTCTATGAAGCTAATATCGTCTTAATCCCAAAACCTAATAAAGATACACTTAAAAAAGAAAACTATAGGCAACTCTCTGGTGAACACAGATGCAAAGATTCTCAACAAAGTCTTAGCAAATTGGATTCAAAAACATATCAAAAAGATCATCCACGGGGATCAAGTAGGCTTCATCCCAGGCACACAAGGTTGGTTCAACATACGCAAATCAATAAATGTAATTCACCATGTAAACCAGTCCAGTGCTCAAGACCACATGATACTCTTGATAGATGCAGAAAAAGCTTTTGATAAGATCCAACAGCCCTTTATGATCAAAACCCTAAAAAGAAGGTTGGAATGGAAGGAACTTTTATCAATATAATAAAAACTGTATACAACAAGCCCACAGCAAAGATTATATTCAATGGGGAAAAACTTGAAGCATTCCCACTTCGATCAGGAACTAGACAAGGCTGGCCACTCTCACCACTTCTATTCAATATTGTACTTGAAGTCTTAGCTGAAGCCATAAGACAAGAAAGGGACATAAAAGGGATTCAAATTGGCAAGGAAGAAGTCAAGTTATCTCTATTTGCAAATGATATGATCCTGTATCTGAGTGATCCCAAAAAGTCCACCAGGAAGCTCCTGGAACTAATACAGAAGTTCAGCAGGGTAGCAGGATACAAAATAAATGTACAAAAATCAGTGGTCTTCCTATATGCCCTGAATGAAAGAAGTGAAAAAGCACTGAAAGAAACAATCCCATTTACAATAGCCCCTAAAAAAATGAAATACCTTGGTATAAACCTAACCAGGGAGGTAAAAGACCTTTACAATGAAAACTTTAAAACCCTAAAGAAAGAAATTGCAGAAGACACCTGAAGGTGGAAAGACCTCCCATGTTCCTGGATTGGAAGAATCAACATCGTAAAAATGACCATCCTACCAAGCAATATACAAATTCAATGCTATACCAATTAAAATCCCAAAGAAATTCTTCAAAGAAGTTGACCAAACAATCTCAAAGTTCCTATGGAGGCAGAAAAAACCCAGGATAGCAAAAACAATCCTGAGTAACAAAAACACTGCTGGAGGTATCACCATACCACCTTAGTCTATACTACAAATCCATTGTTGTAAAAACAGCCTGGTACTGGCTCCAAAATAGACATACAGATCAATGGATAAGGGTTGAAGACCCAGATATAAGCCCACAAAATTACAGCCAATTAGTCTTTGACAAAGGGGCCCAAAAAATCCAATGGAAAAAGAATAGTATCTTCAACAAATGGTGCTGGCAAAACTGGATCTCCACATGCAGAAGATTAAAATTTGATCCATACTCATCACCATGTATAAGAACTAATTCCAAATGGATCAAGGACCTTGATATAAGGCCAGAGACTATAAAAACCATAGTTGAAAGGTAGGGATCTCTCTCGAGCTGATTGGGCTAGGCCAACAGTTCCTAAACAGACATCCAATGGCACAGTCACTGCTACCAACTCTTAACAGTTGGGATCTTGTGAAATTAAAGAGCTTCTATTCAGATAAAGAGATTGTAACACAAGCTCAAAGGCAACCCACAGAATGGGAGAAAATCTTCACTAACCACATATCTGATAGAGCTCTACTATCCAGAGTGCACAAAGAACTTAGAAAATTAAACACCAAGGAAACCAATGGCCCAATTAAAAAATGGGCCCTGGAACTTAAAAGAAACTTTACCAGGGATGAAATTAAAATGTCTAACAAATGTCTTAAAAAATGCTCCACTTCTTTAGCCATCAGGGAAATGCAAATCAAAACCTCCCTGAGATATCATCTCACCCCGGTCAGAATGGCAAAAATCCACAATACAAACAACAACTAATGTTGGAGAGGACGTGGAGAGAGGGGAACTCTCCTACATTGCTGGTGGGAATGCAGGCTCATACAGCCACTCTGGAGAGCTGTCTAGAGATTCTTAAAGAAACTAAAGATTGATACCTATTAAGTTTGTATGAGCAGAAATAATAATAAAAAATGTTAAAAAAAAAGAAACCAAAGATTGAAATGCCATATGATCCTGCTATTCCACTTTTGGGAATAACTCCCCATGCAGCAGAGGTTCACCTTGATAGCACAAGCACGACCATGTTCATAGCAGCACTGTTTACAATAGCAAAGTCATGAAATCAACCCAAATGTCCAACAGTTGATGAGTGGATAAGGAAACTGTGGTACATCTATACAATGCAGTACTACTCAGCCATCAAAAATGATGAATTACTGGAATTTGCTGGGAAATGGATGTCATTAGAAACAATTATATTAAGTGAAGTATCCCAGACCCAGAAAATTAAGCGCCATATGTACTCCCTCATAGGTGGCTCCTAGTACCAAACCCACCCAGCCCACCTTGAGACACTCAAAGATAAATCTATGTAATACCTACAGTAATTCCAAGGATTATGAACAGGAGGGATGGGGTTGGAGGGCCACACCAGAAACAAGGAGAGAGGGGACCATGTTACAGCAGAGAAAATAGGCCTCCATCAAGGACTGCAAGTAGGGAGACAAGAGATTGACATCTACAGTAGTGTTCCTATGTTTAAGGGGAACACAGGAAAGGGTTCAGGAAAATGCTACTGGGTCCTTGTATGTCATCGGAGAGGAGGGCCCAGAGGAGAGTCTGGCATGCACATTAAAGGACTCTCTGTGGATTGGGGGGGAGGCACTGGGGGATGGGGAGGGAGGGGTGAGGGGAAGGGGAGCAGGGGCTTCGGGGGGAGGAGAAGGGAGGGAGGGAAGTGGTGTACCTATTACGTTTTTATGAGCAGAAATAATAATAAAAAATGTTAAAAAAATATTGTTTGCCAACCTGACAAGGAGTCAGGTCATCAGGCTCACCACAGAGGTATTTTGTAGAGTCAGGTTGGCCTCTGAGCATGCCTGTGAAGGACGCATAACTGATTTGTGAAGATCCATCTATTGCAAGTGGGACCAATCTCTAAGCAGGAGAGAGGGCTCTCTGTAAAATGGGGAGAGCAAGCTAAAAGGTCAGTATGCTCATCATTCATGTGTTGCTCTCTGCTCCTGATTGCAGATGTTACACAATCAGTTGCATCAGGGTACTGTGACTTGCCTATCACTGCTCAGAGCATGCTCTTTGGGGTTTGTGATATTTTCTTGTCAGTTTTTGGGTACGAAATGAGTATAGGGGTGCCCATCTTAGGCTTTCAGAACTAATGAGTTGGTTGCAACAGGCTAAGACAAATGAATCCCTATAGCTTGGGATAGCTAAATAAAATGCTTCTCCTGGGGATAGGCTGTGTTCTGGAATTGTGTGCGGCAATAAACCCCTCCTCTCCTACATGGTCTGGGACAGGCATTTTGTTGCACAAATAACGGATAACAGAAATAATATATATACTTGTAAAGCACTAAATAACTTGCTGATGCCCAATGTAATTATGTTATGCTTTGTAAGTTTTCTTCTGAAATAGTGGTTTGTAATCACTGGGAGTAAACTAAATACTGATATCACTAGGAGGTGTGTCTTTATGTGAGAGAATAAAAGTAGCTCCTCAGAAGATTTACAGAGATGTTCAGATCTCCTGCTACATGAAGGATCATTGATGTAACTGTCTGTATTCTTTAGTTCAGAAGCTTTATCTTAGGAATATAACACAGTAGTGTCTAGATGTCACAAGGCAATGGTAAGTATAGGCATCAGTTTTTTTCTACTCTGTTGACAATGGGGCTAAATCTATTCCTGGAAACTTGCAACTACATTGTGTGGGAAATTGTTTCCTATGACAGTTAGTCTCCAAATCAGGATAGCACAAACAATCCAACAACTGATTTGTACAGGTCTTAGTAATTAAATGCACACATAACAGGCTGTTCACATAGCTACAGAAGAATTACTGTCCTCAAATTCTCAAAAGTGACCAGTGTTCTTCCTACCAAACTCCTATTTTACATGTTTCTAAGTTTACAGAAAAATTCATGAGGACCTGGGTTTACAGGACCACCTAGTGACCACACAACAGAAGTGACGACAGGTTCTGTTTACCTAAGCAAACTCAGGAGAAGCCAGACATTGTTTGTACTCAGTCTTCTTTATCAAAGATTATTCTGGCTGTTCAAGTGCTATTCACACTGTGGGGAAATGGGTTTCTTTTTCTGCACTGTAGGATGTACAATGTATCAGCAGTGACTTCTCATAATATGGGGTTGCACTATGATGTAGGTCCAGTCTCATTGCAAGATTCTGTAAATTGAATGGATGCATCATACACCAGGACTTTACATAAATGACTTGATATCTGTTTTTCACAGGACAATCTTGAGTTCTCACTTGGGTTAGTTTCACAAATGATGTTGATTCTAACCCAGTATAGAAAACAGGGTGCCAGGAACCTGGATAAATGCATTGACTAAATTTAAGTTAGAAATTTCATCAACATGGGGGGCTGGAGAGGTGGCTCAGGGGTTAAGCCTCTGCCTTGCAGGCAGAAGGTCCTGAGTTTGGATCCTAGACCCCACGTATAGATGCCAGGCGGAAACAGGGGCAGCCTGCGTTTCTGGTCCTGGTAGGGCGGAGCCTGTGAATCCCGGGGCAGAGTAAACAAGGAGGAGGTGGAAGTATACATGGTGGTTCCCGAATTCGTCCGTGGTTCTACACACACGTACACACACACACACACACACACATACATACACACACACGCACACATGCATACGCGCACAATTGAATAAATAATAAAAAAATTAAAAAAAAAGAAATTTCATCAACATGGAAAATTGTTTAACAAAAAAATAAAAATTTCATCACATATACATGAACAAATACCTAGAAACAGGAGTTGGCTGAAAAAATGTATACTTTTCATTTATGGACAATTATTAGCTATTGGAAGAAGTGACAGTTTCTTTTTTCGATTTTTTGAATCAAGTAAAAGCTGGCAAGTAAAAATTAAGCTGCTATAAAAATTGCGTGCATGGCATATCTGATAGAGCTCTACTGTCCAGAGTGCACAAAGAACTTAGAAAATTAAACACCAAGGAAACCAATGGCCCAATTAAAAAATGGGCCCTGGAACTTAAAAGAAATTTTACCAGAGATGAAATTAAAATGTCTAACAAATATCTTAAAAAATGCTCCACTTCTTTAGCCATCAGGGAAATGCAAATCAAAACCTCCCTGAGATATCATCTCACCCCGGTCAGGATGGCAAAAATCCACAATACAAGCAACAACAAGTGCTGGAGAGGATGTGGAGAGAGGGGAACTCTGCTACATTGCTGGTGGGAATGCAGGCTCATACAGCCATTCTGGCGAGCCGTCTGGAGATTCTTAAAGAAATTAAAGATTGAAATGCCATATAACCCTGCTATTCCACTTTTGGGAATAACCCCCCATGCAGCAGAGGTTCGCCTTGATAGCACAAGCACGACTATGTTCATAGCAGCACTGTTTACAATAGCAAAGTCATGGAATCAACCTAAATGTCCAACAGTTGACGAGTGGATAAGGAAAAAGTGATACATCTATACAATGGAGTACTAATCAGCCATCAAAAATGATGAATTACTGGAATTTGCTGGGAAATGGATGTCATTAGAAACAATTATATTAAGTGAAGTATCCCAATCCCAGAAAGTTAAGCGCCGTATGTACTCCCTAATAGGTGGCTCCTAGTACCAAACTCACCCAGCCCACATTGAGACACTCAAGGGTAAACCTATGTAATACGGTAATTGAAAGGATTGTGAACAGGAGGGATGGGGTTGGAGGGCGACACCAGACACAAGGAGAGAGGGGACCATGTTACAGCAGAGAAAATCGACCTCCAAGGAATGCAAGTAAGTAATGTGACACCTGGTTAAGTTCACAGACGTTCGTTCCTGATCATGTACAACTGAGGGGGTATGATCTCACCAGAAGGGGAGGGCATATAGTCTGGCAGATAAAAAGAGATCATTTTGCAAATGGGTGACTGATCCCTCCCTCACCGAGGTTTCCTGCTTTTATTACATCTACCCTTGAATGTGCTATTATAACAAGACTCCAGTTTAACAGATTTTTGTCTCTGACCAGGGGGTGACATACAGTGCCCATCAGGATGGAGTGAAGGACATTGCAGGAGCAGCAAAACTGCAAAAGAAAATCAACAAACCACAATCCAGAACTTCAGAGACTCTATATCATCCACATAGAACTAAGCCAGCTTAATCTCCCCCCATCCTGAAACTCAGGGACATCTGCGGAAGAGGGGGCGGTAAGATTGTAAGAGCAAAAGGATGGGGGGAGCAATGATTTGAAGAGTCTCCACACTAGTTAGGGCTGAAGCAATCATAATAGGACTTTGCATGCCCTGCACCATGTCTGTCACACTATTGACCTCACAAAGTGTAACATTGGCTAAAGGCACCAAGATCCTTGGAGGCAAGGGATTGACAGCCACAGAAGTGTTCCTATGCTTAAGGGGAACACGAGAAAGGGTTCAGGGAAATGCCACTGGGTCATCGGAAAGGAGGACCAAGAGGAGAGTTAGGCATACACAATAAAGGACTCTCTGGGAATTGGGGGGGAGGCACTGGGAGATGGGGAGGGAGGGAGGGGGAGTAGAGGGTTTGGGGGGAGGAGGAGGGGAGAGGGAACTGGTCTACCTATTAAGTTTGTACGAGCGGAAATAATAATAAAAAATGTTAAAAAAATTGTGTGCATGGGGTGGAGAGGTGGCTCAGGGGTTAAGCCTCTGCCTTGCAGGCGGAATGTCCTGAGTTCCAATCCTGTGTGTATCACACAGGTTTCTGTGTGATACACACGAATGTACATATGAAGGATGCAGTTTATAGATCACAAAATATAATTTGGAATACCTTTTCACATGTTTAGTTTTCATTTATGTGTGTTCTTCAGTGAAGTACTTGCTGTAGTCCTCAACCAATTTTCAGAAAGCATTAGGATACTATTATCAAATATCATTTGAGAAATGAATGTGTCATAACCACAGCAATAGCAAGCACAATATAGTGCAAATTAGTTTTGATTTTAAATGTGGTTCTGAGGGAAAAGATAAACTGCAGTCTCTAGAGATCATATTTTTGTTTACTGCTCATTGATTCTACACTTCTTAAAACTATTACAGAAAGGGATTGGAGAGATGCTTCTGGGGTAAGACTCTGTATTAAGAGCAGAAGGAGTTCAGATCCCAGATCCCCTGGTGGTGGTCTGTACTTCTTGTCCTGGTAGGTGGAGCCTGAGGAAACCCAGAGCAAAGCAAAAAGGAAATAGAGTAATCCAGGATGGTTCCAAAAGCTGGCTTTGGGCACACACACACACACACACACACACACACACACACACACGCACCCGCATGCACACACACACACACACACACACACACATATAAATAGGCACCTGCACACATGCAAAAAAAAAAACATTTTATTTTATATATGCAGTCTAGCATTGAATGAAGTGTCTGTAGTTGACTTGGTTAGACCTCTGTACAAGATTCTTAGCAGGGATTTTTTTTCTGTTGTCCATTCTGGATCTTCATGTATTACTGAACCTATTTGTCAACTCAGCCTTTCATAGTTTCCACAAACTAAAGATTTAGCTGCAGAAATCAGAGAAATTACAAATGAGAAGAGTGCAGCCTCTGAGAAAGTGGAAGAGAAAGAACCCAAGTCTGACTACAGATGCACCGTGTCTGCCAGTGCTCCTGCCTCCATCCTGACAGCCCGCAGGAGTATTTGATCAGCTATTTTGCAAATGTGAGTAGTTCCCAGAGGGAACTAAAAGGAGGGAACTCCACCTCATCCCATTTTTATCTGCATGAATATTTCATTAAGAGACAAAGTTATCTGCTGGTTGTTCAACATTTTACTCAACCAGAATATAGCAGAAGACTGAATCAAGACAATGTGAGTCTGTCTTGCTTTCAGTGTAACATTCTGTTCATGGTGGAATTACTTTTATATACTGTGATGCAAAGCATATTAAATGGAACCTTTTTAAACCAGTCTTGCACTTAATGTGTCTGGGTTATTTTAAGTACTTGTTCTGTGTTGCTAGTGAAACTACTTCTTGCTACTGCCCTGTCTTAACAGCATGTGTTCAGTAAGGTCTCTGATTGTGGTGGTCCAGTTTCCCTAGTCATTTTGATGATGTGCATTCCCTCTGAGTCCACAGCAAACAGCTGAGTAGTGTGCATGATGGAACAGTGAATGAGTGAGTCAGAGTCATCTGAATTTAATGGTGCTGCCATGTGATCCACTGAGGAAGATTTGCTTCCCATATGGAAGCTGAAATATCTCTGGAACACTGCTTTTGAAACACAAAATGGGATCTTCAGTCACATGTGTTAACACATGCATATGAATTGAAATGTCTGTGTACTCATCTTCAATCAATAAATCTTTATTATGAAACAGGACAAAAATTTCATGGAATAAGTGAGGTTCTTCATTAAAAAACAAACAAAAGTAGACATATGCCCTTCATCTTGTAGTTGAAACAAATTCAAAATGAATCACAGTGCTTAAAGTAAACATAAAACTATAAAATTCTTAGGATAATCCCCACAAAATCTGGGTCGCCCAAGGTTTTAGGGTGATGCAAAATGATAAGTCTCCATTAACAATGCAAAATTCTCTCTGTCAGGGATTCTCTCTGTCAGGGATGCTGTCCAGTAAAGGACTTGGTGAAAATGTTTCCAAAGTATTATCTATCAGGTAAAGACTGTTACTCAAAATGTATAAAGAACTCACAAGCTCATTAAGTAAGAAAACAATGTATGCAGAAATTAATTCACATTATTTAACAAGAAAGACAATCTGAAAATCTGTGTTTCTGTATTAGTCCAACTCTGCAACATTCTATGATGTCATTCACATGTCATTAGGAGGATTTATGAATGACAAATGATCAGATTTTTAGGGTAGTGAAACTACAGCGATACAAATTTGTTCAAAACCATAGGTGTTGCTGTATCCCCACCAGGCCAGTCAGGGGGAAGAGAGGGCCTCGAGGTGAATGGGCGAGCCGGTGACGGGGTCACCACCAGACCCCAGGAATCAGGTGAGAAGCAACAGTCAATGAGATGCCACAGATTCAAAGTCATTGAGGGCGTTTGGGCTTATGTAGGATCAGGGTCCAATCAGGTGTTGCCATCCCTCCTCTGGCAAGACAGCCAACAGTCACTTAACTGTATACTAGGTGTCCATTGCAGGTGCAGGTTAGACGGCCGCTTCCCATTGGTTGTTCATCCCTCCGCTTGCATGGTGGTCTGTTGGGACATGTCCAGGGCATGTCTGGGTGTGCCCAGGCTTGTCAGTAGCTGGGAGCCAGGCTAGGGCCTCCCTGAATCGGTAGTGCCTCATTTCACCCTTTTATTTAGTTATAAATTTTTTTAGTGGGGACCATGATAGCTGGGGTGACCCCGAGCCTCTTCAGCTGCGTGGAATATAACTGATTGTGCCTGTCTTAGGTTGGTCACCACCCTCGTGTGGAGCCTTACCCATCATTGACTAACCAGTCATGAGACCATCGCAGTGAAGGAATCATGGTCCCAAAGAGGAACTCAAGGTGGTAAAGAAAAACAGGTTTTCTTCATTGCAGGGGCCAGCTGAGAGGCTGTAGGTGGGTCAGGTGGAGAGACTGTAGGTGGGGAAGGCTGAGAGGTTGTCCAGAAGAGCTCTGGAAGGCGTGTCAGGATATGTGGATAATAGATTATACCAAGGCCTCAGGAATCTCTGCAATCCAAATTCGAACCACATCTCTAGAAGGGTCATGGCTTGGATGTTCAAGGGCCATAAACGCCTTTAGCATGGTCTTGTTGATGGACCACTGCTGAGAGATGTTCTGAAGGAAACACTTAAGCAATATAATTGATAAAAGAACAATTCCTCCTATGACAATCCAAAAGGGATCAAACAGCCTTTTAAAGTTGTTCCAGATTCTGGTTACAAACCCAGTACCTAAAAGCAGGGGAACCACATGCATCATGTTAATAGGTTCTATCTGTTGACTCAAAGTCAATGAATAATTAAGGAAGGCCTGAGACCAAAGCCCCTTGATGTACTGAGAAAGTCGTTCATGAGCCTTGGAAATGTTGGAGACCCAACAGATAAGAAAAAGGACAAAAACTAACTTTTCAGTACATCACACCCAGAAGGATAAATATGGCACTTCTGTGAATCAATACTGTAACTATTGATTTAAGCTGGGAATGACTTGAAAACATTAAAGCCACATGAGCAAAAACTAGTAAATCAAAATGTTAACCATACTTTTCTCTTTGGAAAAGAACTAGAAATACTCACTAATGATGACAACTCACTCAAAGCTTTTCCCATTTCATTTGTCCCCATTGTAATGTCTTAAATTATTCTTTAATTATACTACTAGTTATAACAGTCTAATTTTTAAGGTCTGTACAATTTCTACTACAATGTTTTCTACGTGGTAATAACAATTCTATAAAATTCTATTTTATAAACCATAGAATAAACCCAAAAAACAAAAATCGTACATATTTCAAACTTGCAAGAAATAAATTATATCATGATATATCAATTAGTATTGTATCAGTATTAACTAACATCTATAGTAGATTTTTTTACCCCAATATAATTAAGCAGTGCACAACAAGGCTCAAGCTACAGTTTGTTTTTTCTTAAAAACACAAATTTATTCACTATAAACTATTGAAAAGCAGTTTTCTTCCTCCATAACAGACATTAAAACAAAGCTTTCTTTAGTATCAACTACTTGTAAGACCTTTTTAGACAATATACATATATATAATCATTTATAAATGTGTACTTTTAAATCTAAGATATAGTAGCTCTCAATTAACTTATCTACTTTAGCATTAAGCAAAAACAAAATTTCTATCTTTAAAATACATGAAACTTATAAACATAAAATATAATCTTTTAGAGCCAAATGTATAGATTAAGTATAACACAAGTAAGTAAAAGCTTTTTAAACTTTGTAGAAACCAGGACATTATTAAATATGGAATAATCAGGCAGCACATGGTCATAGGTGAACACTTGTTTAGATAAGCAATCTTTAAAAAATAAAACCTCTGCAGTTACCAATACTGACTAGAGCCTTTACTGGTCCATTAATGTTTTTAACCTTCTAACTTCTGTTACAAGAAAGTCCCCAATATCTGTAGGTTATCTTGCCTCCCTGAATCAGTAGTGCCACATGTAGGTTGTATGAAACCAAGATAGTGAGTCCCCTACTCTGAGCATAAATGGGGACCACAGGAGTTCACATCTAGTAGAAGGAATGCAGTACTGTGGTGGGAGGCACAATGATGGGAGAAAGTGAAGGTGAATGTGTGTGAGTATCTCTGTACCTTCCTCCTGAGCCTGCAATGCAAGAGAGCCCATTTTAGTCAACTAAAAACAAGAAACAGCTGAAAGAGTAAAGAATAAAGTTTTATTTCACTAACTGAAAGAATTAAAAGATTGGATGTAACAGTAGCTGAGAGAATCAGTCCTTATAAGACAGTGGAATTTTGAAGAAATTGACTTTAGTATCAGGAGCAAATGTGAATATTTACTGTATATTTCTGTCAATATTCCAAAAGGGTCTTCTCTGAGGTAGACTATTAAATCAGGAGAGGTATCACCATGTCTGTAAATCAGCTGCTGAAATTCAGAGCAACCTCCAAGGTTTCTTCCTTCAACCCTCTTAAACTTCACCCCTGAGTGTATCTGAAAAGCACGTTTTTGGTCAGGTAGATGGTAATGCAGTTGATGACCCAGGGCATCCAGCACTCTCTGCGGACTGTGTTGCCATCTAGTCCACAACAGGAAATTCAAACTGACTTAAGCTGGCAGAAGGATGAATGCAGCACTACGGTTTAAACAGCTGAGCGCAACCTGCCAAAGTAACAGGCAACAGGTTCCTACAGACTCAATGACCTTGGAGCTGAGAAAGAAGAGGGTGCACCCTGTTCCCTGTGGGAGCAGGATCTGCCCCAGGCCAGCTGTGGACCACTGGTGCCAAGCAGAGCCCCTGACTCCAGACCAGCCTTTGGACTTCTCAATCTGAAAGCCCTGGTTTCAGTGGATGAAGTGAATATCCAGAGAACAAATTTGATTTGTAAAACAAACTGCCACAAACTGTGCTTCTCCTCACAGGATAGACCTGGAAACTACTGCTTTAGCTGAGTGCATGAGAACCACAGAGAAATACCACAGAGATAGAGAGTGCGCATCTTCTGGAGGTGCTGAGCTTCGAATAAATCTTAGCTAATCTGCATTTGTTTTAAATTCGTACTAATTTTGGGTGGATACACTTTAAAGACAGAAAATTTTTTTCTTATGTATTTCCCCATTTTTCATTGCCTTTTTCATTTTGTATGTGTAGGTATGAGTATATGTGTGTGTGGGGGGGTGGGTAGCAAAGAGGACACTGTGTGTGCCTATGTAGTGATCATCTTGGATTCTTCCACCTCCTAATTCCTTTGCTCTGGTGTTTCAAAGCCTGTGTTTTCCAGGGACAGAAGTTCTGGCTGTTGCCATTTCCACCTGGCCATATTTACCTGGGATCTCGGATCTGGACTCAGGTCCTTTCGGTTGTGAGGCAAAGACTTTGTCCCCTGAACCATCTCCAGTCCAGTCATGGAGCTCAGTGTAACTCTAGCATTACACCAGCAGCTCACCTGCCACATTTCCTCAGCCTCCTTAATTGTCTTCCTCCTGCCTCCCGCACAGCAGGGCTGCTGGAATTGGAAACCTCATTAAATGCAAGCTGTTGGGGTTGTTTGTGATGGGACACCATCTTGGAATTTAGACCATTATGTGGGGTTTTCCTACAGGAGGCACAAAGACCAAGTGTTCACATGCCAGAGGTTTTTAAAAAGGGGTTCTGGTCCAGAAATGAGGTTCTTTCTAGTGAGGGCTAAAGTTTAACTTTCTATATGAATTCATTATTAGTCCACAAATCTGCCTAGTAGAGAAGTGTAATTCCTAGAACATTTCTGTATGTTTTTTTCAAATTAACTCATTTGTCCCTTCTCCCAGTCACAGGTAATTTTTAATTTTCAAGGGTGATCATGGGGGACCTGAACATATTTGTCTCCATTTTATACTTGTTCACTTGTCCTCCCTATGAAACACCAGATGTGCTAGACATAGACCGTTTGACCCAGTTTGTGTACATGACTAACCATGAGCAGTCCACCCCAAATTAGGAAATATTTAATGTTCTGAAAGCCCCCCTAAACTGGAAGAGCAGACATTACAGTAACATTTCACCAACTTTGTCACTGCAAATGATGGGATTTCATATTATTTAAATCCTGGACTGTCTGGAGAGCAGGTCCCTAACCTAAGCACATCTTGTGATTCTGTCTCCATCTCCTGGCCATCTGAGGAGATGCGCAGACAGCGCTCCACATGCTCCTGTACTGAACATTGTGACTCAGCTCATGGCATTGTGCAGGGTGCAGGGGAAACTCTAAGGGCCGTGGCCTCATGTAAGCTCTGCTGTTCAAGTGTGGTGACCTTGAAGGACACAGGGAGTCTCACCCCTGTTATTCTTGTCTGCTCAGCTGCTTTGAGATGAGCATTTCTTGACAAAATTTGATCCTCCCATTTAGTTAATATCCAGCTCTAAGCCTAAAAGTGGCAAGTTGTGACATGCAACAACTGTTTGTTTAAATTCACTGCCATAGACATTTTAGTAATGGAAAGCTGACTGACACACTCAAAAATTCCTTTCCATTCCACAGTATTTGCAACACAGGGGTAGAAACGATGTCACAATGACACTCTATTACTGTCCCAGGAATCTCTGGATAGACTATTTTATTAAAGTTGGGTCAGGAAAATAGCCCAGAGTGTAAGGTGCATGAGCCCAAATCTGGTAATGTGAGTCCCAGAAGCCCTTTATGGAGGGAGGGCACAACATTGACTTCTGAAAGTTTGTGTGAAAATACGTGCTATAACATGCATGTGTGTGGCATCCTCTTTCTGTCTCCTTCTCCCTTCTTCTCAAGTGAATGAACAAATAATAAAATGCATATCTGATTAAAGGTGTCACTAAGGATGATTTGTGATATAAGAACTTTTTCAGTACCTGTGCATATTTATCTTATCATTTTCTATTTTAAAATTTTTATTTTTTGCCAGTTCCACATACACATACATTCACTTTCATATTTGCATTTCTTATTTTGTAAACTGTAAGTATTTTTGTGGAGCCTCATCACCTTTCTTAAAGTTTGTATTTCAAAATTTATATCACAAAAACTCCAGATTTTGAATAATGGATTGCATTTTAATTAATTCAAAATGTGGATAGCCAAAGTTTTCTATCCTCTTTATTTGAAAGAAGACCTGTTTGCTAGGAATTACCAAGTCAACAAGAACCTATTTGTAGATGAAGCTCTATTCCATTGTTCCACTTGCCTATCTTCATGGCAACACAACATTATAATTACTGTGCCTTTAAATGAGTTTAAAGCACTACCATAATGATTTTTTTCTCACAAGCTATTTTCCTTGGTATTTCTCATATTTATACATCCTATTTTAATCATAACGTGACTATTTGTTTTGCATGGTTTTGAAGAATAGCTGTAATAAAACTGCTGATTCGTGAATATGGTAAATTGATTTATTAATTTGAATATTCTTAGCTTCCTCTTTGCATTATTTTATTATTTTCAGGGTTACATGCTTCACGGTCCTGGCCAGTGTGTAGGAAGCATGTTTGAATGCATGTACTTTCATGTCAGCATTAACCTTACAATCTACCACCAATTTCAATTGACATGATGAGTTGCTACAAATGTCTACCTTTATTTCTCAATATTACAGACAAATAAATTCATGCCATGTTATCAGTATTTAGTAAAGTAGTTCTGTGAAGAGAATAACTGATTAAGCCATATATTTTAAGGTGCTCTATGGCTAACCTGTTGCCCAAAATAAGAAGCTACATTTTGTTTCCATTTTGTCTCTGAATTTACACTGTGAGAACTTTAAATGAAAGTGACGTCCTTGGGAGATATTTTCTCATGAAAATACTGATGAAAGACTCAGAGGATCTGAGCTTTTCTGAGGCCCCTTGGCTCACGGTCTGTGCAGGAGTCAGCTGGACCCTGAGGTTTTCTATGGGGAAGTAACACTGAGGCATCCTGGTCACTCAGCACAGTAGTAACTGCCAGCATCACTTCTCTGCACATTGGTGATGGAGAGCATGAAATCTGTCCTGGAATGGCTGCCAATGAACTGTGGTGGACTCCTGAAGCCAGAATTGATGTGCTACGAATCAAAGTTGTAGGAGACTGGCCTGAGGCCAGATGATACCAACTGTACTTGCTTTTCTCATTGGGATCAGGGATCAGTGTGGCAGGTGATGGTGATCTTGTCTCCAGGGCTGACAGACAGAGTGGCAGAAGACTGAGTGATGGCGCTGCTCATTCTCAAGTCTGAAGTTTCTAGTTTCTCTTTGTCCTTAATGCCTTTGCATCCACAGTCAAAACTTTGGCTATTCCTGAGACAGGATTAATGTAATTATTTGCTAGATAATGTCTTTAATAAAGACTCAAAATCTACTCTGGATGTGGAATTTTGCCTGGAGGATCATGTGCTCAAGTTTTGTTCCTAGTCAGTGATGTTACTTGGGGAAAGGATGGAAGCTTTGGAAAGTGGGGCAAATCTGGAAGGAGATCCCTGGCACTCATCATTGCTTCTAAAATTCTCTTGGCTTGTTTACTTTTCTCTCTCTCTCTGTCTCTGTCTCTCTCTGTCTCTGTATGTATGTATTTATCTACCTTTCTATCTCTTTCTGCCTCTCTCTCTCCCTCTCTTTCCCCATGTCTCTTATCTATCACATGGTAAATAATTTTCAACCAATACCTCAGCACAGAAACAAAACCAGGCTACAGAATGAAACCTCCTTAACTGTGAGGTAAAAAATATCTTTTTCCCATTTAAACTGCTGCCGCAGACCAGAGTCGCGGCCTCGAGACCAGGGCTCCCCAGGACCAGGTGGAGAACAGAACACATGCTGCTCCCTCTCGTCCGAGTGTATCCTGAACCTGTTTATTGAAACTTTCATGACAACTTTTATACAGAAAATTTTGGGGTAAAGAATGTTGCACCTACAACAGACATATAATTTTTTAGTCAGCAAAAATCACCTTCAGGGTGGACATTTTTTCAAGAACCTAACCCATTGCTTCAGGGCAAAGGCACTTAACAGAAACATTCTCTCAGTATTTCCAAACTTATCTAATCTATAATGCTTCACCGGATAGCTATGGGGCTGAGCCCACATTTTAACTGCTTTTTTAAAATACACAGAGGCAGAATGATCTCCTATTGATTTTAGCAAGGAACATATTTTACAATTAACTATAGGAATCCTCAACACCCCATAAGTCCCAGCATGAGCTTTGGCTGTTGTCCTCTCCAGGTTGATACTCTCAGTCAGGCAGGTCGACATAGCAGGTTCTAACTTGGGAAGATGTATGCAGCTCATGTAGTCCCTACTATCCAAGCTTAAACTACATCTCTAAGGGGGCCTTGACTTGGATACTCAAGGCCCATAAGCTATAGCTGGTTCTGTCGATGGAGCACTGCTGAGGTATGCACTGAAGAAAACACTTAAGCAATATAATTATTGAAAGAATAATTTCTCCTATAATAGCATCCTTCTATTCTTTAATAGTAAGGTTGCTTATCTCTTCCTTTGTGGAATTCCAAAGTGTATTGCCATCAGTTAGATGACCCATCTGTGAACCATGCATACTCCAAACCTGGGGTCCAGTCAGGCCCCATATGCCGAGGGTGTCTCTTTTGAGGGTGTCTCTTTCGGGGCGGAGGCGATCATTGGTGGGAGTGCACTCAGATGGTCCATCTCCGTGATTTCTCATAAGAGTGCTGTTTGGGGTAGGAAAGACACAGCCCCCTTTGCTTCTGACATGGATTCTCCCAGTTTGGATTGCAAATACCATCTCCAGGGGCAGTCTTGGCATCTAGACTTTCTGGCATGATGGTCTCTTCCTTGGCCTTCAGCCAGGATAAGAGGGTATCACAGTTTCTTTTAAGGTTCTGGTGGACTGATAGCATAGCCTTATACTTCTGGAATTTCTGAGTTAGTATGTAGGTGGGAATTTTACCCACCTATGTTTTAAGACTCTAGAGGTTATTCTCTAATTTCCTTAAAATCAGTGCACACATTCTGGCTAGCAAGTCTACTTATTGTAAATGACTAGACATGAAATTTCTATTTAGTATTTGACTGAAACTTAAAAAGCAGGCTTCTTCTCTAGAACAGAGAGCAGGAAGCTAGTTCCAAAAAACCCTAAGAAAGGGCACTCCTAAATCCCAGAGGAATTCTTCCTGCCAGAGGCAAAACTTGAATTATCCCAAACAAAACCTAGGTAAAAATGCTTAGCACCTATCCATGGGCTTATTGTGACATACCGAGAAATTCCTAGCACTTGCCCATGGGGTTACTGTGATCTTCCCAGGGACCAGGCTTTAGGCCTGAACTGGGAAGAAACACCAAGACCTGACAATTCCCATATTTTTCCTTATTTCTCTAAAATAAAGCCATGTCCGTATCCCAAAACATGTTACTTTGAATCCACCTTTTCCAAACTGAGACATATTCTACCAGATTAGTTGGATAGGGATGTGGTAAACTGCTTCTCTTAGGGATTCATCAATTTGGGGAAGGTAACAGATTAATATAGGTTATAAAACTTCCAATTCATATACCTACAGAGAGAAAAAAACAAAAAATGTTACACGTATGCTAACCCAAGAAAGTAGTGTTCACAATCAACTTCTAAATTATTGATGATCTGATTTGAAGAAGATGCACATCAAAAATTGTGGTAAGTTCAACCTGAGTGTATTATACCACTTAATATACTGGGTTTGATATATGAAATTTTGAAGGGTGTGAACCCCAGAAGAAGCTAGTGAAAACTGACATTTTCCTGAATATTCTTTTGAAAATTATTAAAAATATGAGATTATTTAGAAGCTTTAAATAAAAGAAACTTTTTCATAAACTTGAAAACGCTTACACTTTTGAACAATTTTCTTTCAAAATTTTTTATTATTAATAGTTTAAATTTATTTTCAGGTGGAATTTGAAAAATGTGGAACAATTCACATTTCCCAAAACAAATTCTTTTGGTTCTATAATCCTACAAACAGAGGGAGACATGAAACTACACAAAGTTGTCAGAATTAACAGATTCGTCCAACTCCTCAAGACTCACTGCATCTGAGAAATGTCTAAAGCAGGGGCAACACCTCCCTCCAGGAGGAGCTGGGGCAGCCCAGGCTCAGGCTGCTGCTTCCCTTAGTGCTTTGTGCTGAGCTGTCAATCACTGGGGAGGAGGGTGGTAACACTGCTGACAGCAACAAGCTGCAGCAACTTCCAGCTCCAGCTGCTGATGGTGAGGATGAATCTGTCCTGAACCACTGTTGCTGCACCTCGAGGAATCCAGAGATGACTGTGAAGTGTGTGTGTGATGAGAAGTTTTACAGCCTGTTTTCTTCTTTCTTTTTCTGGAGCTAGTGGGAGGTTGTACTACTGTCCTGGATATATCAGCTATGATGGAAACGGATTCTGCTGGAGTCACCAACAGGATGACTGGAGATGAGGCACAACCATGTCACCTCTAGATGCTGAATCCACACGTGGAATATTAACAATGAAGAAGAAAATAATTCTTTTTAATTTTCTAAATTTCAGAATTAAAAATCTATGCAGATTTCATGTGATGTAGAGATGCCAATAAAGGAAGAAAATCAGAAATTTAAACAACATCCCCACTTCTTCCTTTGTCCAAATAGTCTCATCTGAGACCCAGTAAAGTTCAAGGAGCAGAGATGGGGACAGCATCTTCCTACTTTCTCACTTCTGAGGAAGACAGAGAAAGACTTTCTGAAGATATTCTCAGAGACGGGAACTTTTTCACCTCAAGTAACACTTAGGCAAACGATGGCATTTCTTAGTGTTTTAAGTAATGAGACTGTCTAGACAGCAGGCTGCCAGGTCCTTTCTGTAGACATGTTATGTCTCCCTCTACTGGCCACCAGAGGAGATGCTGAGATAATCCTTAGAGGTCTGTGGGAATTCTCCAGAGACTGGGTGAGCACTGCACACAATCTATTGCAGTCCTTAGATACAGTTGCTGTTGTCAGAACAGAGTGACACCTCACATCTTGTTCTTCTCAAATCTTGAAAACATCAGAGTCCTGGAAATTCAAAGATTATTACACAAATTTAATGCACAAAGGCATTGCCCAAGGCTTACTTTATTTAAATAAACAAAACTCAGGAAAAAAACTCACTGAAAATGAGAGAAAAGTGTTAACTCTCATGGAATGTGTTCTTTCTCTATTAGGAAAACACTCAGAAAAAGTAAACAGTGATGAAGGAAATAGATTATTTGGTAAATATTTTGTCTAAATAAGGTAAAAAAAATTACACTGACAATCAAAAATATGACTCCCGGGAATATTTCTGACATGAAGGGAAAAATGCAGTGTTGATCAGAAATAACAAACATAAATAAGTGTATGAAATTTATTATAACACCAACACCTCAAGAAGTATTTCTGGAAATCTACTAGGAAGAAATTAAAGGTAGTCAATTCTGAAAACATTTGATTGCTTAAATTTGAAAAGAAAAGAGGAAGAAAATCAAATCCTACCAAAACCTACAGAAGCCACCAGATGGCAAAGACAAACAAAAGAAGTCCATAAGGGGATAAAAATAGGCAATACAACCAGAAAATAATCAATAACTTGACATGATTATGCTCTCACAGATTGACAGCAGGGAGTGTGAATGGATTAACAGGTGAAGGGGAGGGGTCCTATTTCTGGGTGTACTGAAGGAAAGGCAAGATAAACTGCCACAGAGGGCTGAGCCCCTGCTAGAGAAGATAATCTTAGGGAAACCCCGAGGCCCACACAAGTAGGCAGGCCTGCAAGAAAGAGGGAAATACAAAATTTAGTTAAGGGATCAGAGGTTATAAGAGTAAGAAGTAAAGAAAGAAGGCAGGAATGAACGAGGGGAGCAGGCACAGTCATTTATTATGTATACATAAAGGAAAATTTCTTATTTAAAAATAGAGAGAATGGAGGGGCCTCTGAGATAGCTCAGGGAATAAGGAACATGCTCACAAACATGGCAAAAGGAGTTTGATTACTGAAAGCCTACTTGGAAGAAGCAAAGTTGCCTTTTGACTTCACCTGTATCCCTAGACTACCAAGAATGTACTTATCCTTCTCTCTCTCACTTATGGTCAAATTAGATAGATAAGTAATGAAAATATAAAAAGTGGAAAAGAAAAGTAGACATCTCTGGTCACCAAAAAAAGACACACTTCAACAGTGAAAGCACATAGTTTATAATTTCGACAGAAAGAACATATTGTATTGACATAGAAAGAAAAAGGAGCAGACTACATGAGACTTACATTAAGAAAATGAGAAGTTACATTAATTAAAACTAAAAAAAACAGGCAAATGAAGAAATTAAAGAATAGTAAACTCTCAATTTAACAAGCACATGTGCATTACTTACAGAGCGGCTACTCTAATACTTATTGAGTTATGAAAACAGGCAAGGCATGATGGGTACGTATGTGCCCTCCTCCAGCATCACCTCTGCAGCTGCTGGTGGCTGTGAAGACTTTTCCACACCCTCCTCCTATTTCAGATGTGATACCAAAGCTGTGGCTATGAGCAGGATGACAATATTGTGGCTCTTCTATACAGCCAAGACACTGATGGTCCAGAGCCTTCAGCTGTAGCCAGTTACCCTGAGCTCCCAGCATCTCCCTCTCATACAGATGCAAAGGGTGCTGTGGTCTTCCCCATACAAGCAGCACATTTGGCAGCTGGGCTGCCCCAAGCAGGGAGGGTTTTTTTTTTTTTTTTTTTTTTTGGTGTAAATCAGGAGCTGTGGAGACTGCCCTGGCTTATGCCGGTACCAATTCAAATAAGTGTTTCCATTACTATGTAGGAGGCTCTTACTAGGCCTGCAAGAGAGGGAGGCTGACTCTCCAGGGTGACAGACAGGAAGACTGGAGACTGGGTCATCACAATATCACTAGTGAAACCTGAAATTATGAGAGACGAGTTCAAATCAAGTATAAGATCATAAGCAGACTTCAAATGCTTCCTTTGATTGTTTATTGGAAGTTAGATATTTAAAATTCTGAATATAATTTTTATTCCATAAGCCAAAATATCCATTTGTACCAAACCAATATACTGAACCCCTAAAGAGACTTCACACTAAGCTTCTGCCATCCCATACTTCATATGTCAGTCTTCAGAGGACACAAGTCCTGTCCCATGTGAGATCTTCACCAGCACAGAACTAAATAAAGGTCAGGAGTCCTTCCTGGAGGACTCCAGCCAGCTCCACTATGTCCCAAACACTCACTCCTGGGCAGCCCTGAGTTCCAGATTTTAGCCCCTCCCCCACACATCCTCGATTTCTCATCTCCCTCTCTCCTTATCAGGAATCCAGAGCATTAGGAGTCCCAGGAACTGGACAGGGAATTTCATTTTGTGAAGGTCCACTGAGGACAGGGATGAGTCAGGGCAAGCTGAGCTTTTATCTCAGACTAGGAGAGGAAGGTCCTCCCTAGGGAGCAGTATGCAAATACCCTGGTGGAGGCAGCTGTGCAGATAGAGGGGACAGTTATGTGGGCTTTTCATGTTTACCGAAGTATCTGAAGCACCTTGCATAGGAATGAAAATAGCACCATAAAATGTTTAAGCTTAAGAGGGAATAATACCCAGTTTTTGAAAAGTTGTCAGTACAGAAGACGCTGTATTTGTGGTCTGGGCACTTGGAGAAGTGCAGCTAGTATTTCAGAGGGACTGCGGTTAAAAGAAACATTTCCAGATCTTTAGGAGTTGATGAAATATGCCACTTGTTCTTTCTTGTTAATCCCACAGAGAGGGAGATTCCACCCATTCTGGAGTTGATCTGAGAAGTCAGAAAGCGCCAAAGGTAGTTCACCTGTCTTTGCTGCCTAAGTACTGCTGATGCTGGGTATCCACTAAAAGAATTTGGAACTGTTTTCTTCTATATCATGTAAATAGCCTCTGTATAATAATAAAAGTAAACAAAAGTGTATGATGTTTTAATATTATGTTAAGTGTCTATCTCAGAAACTAAAAAGCAGAAATGAAAATTTAAAATGGCTCTACCAGCTCAGAGGAAGCTTTGGGAAGTGATGGGTAGATCATTGGTATTGGTATATGAAGTTGTTTCACAGATGTAACTCAGACTCATTGTCCGGTGTACATTAAATACACAAATCTTTTATTGTGGTGGTGGAAACCATTCTAAGCCGGATTCCAAATAAGAATAGAAGATATCTGATTTACTTACATAATCAACAGCTCTGTGATCCATAAGAATAAATATCATGAGTTTTGTGCCTCAGAATCTGAATAGTTTGAGGTTAGTCTTAGCTACAATCAAGTGAATGTGCTTTTCTACTACAGCACACATGTATCCTAAACTAAGAAAAGCTTTCAGAGGGAAAGACTTCCTTGGAGACATAGGAAAGAAGAAAACAGCAAGCACTTTGTACTTTTGTGGTTTGTTTGTTTGTTTGTGTTTGTTATTGGTTCTTGAGAAAACTATTTCTGTATAGTATTTTTTGTATATGCAAATCTGCATTTTGTTAGATTCTTCTGAGTTGTGAACTGAGAACTTACATTCCTCAAAGGATTGCTTTTGGGTCTGGTCACACCAAGGAGTCCAAAGGACAGGAAGGTGAAATGTAATCATTACTGTAATGAACATTTCTTACATTTTCATAATCTTGAGAAATTCTTTCTGATAATTTTTCTCTTAATCTTACCACACAAACACTGAAACACATGTCATCACTACAGAATAAATTTGTTTTCTTTTTCATCTACTTCTTGCAGTGAAAACGTTTATCATTTAATCTCTGGTGGCTTACTATATTTTCGGACACTATTTAAATATTCGAGGATAATATTTTATATTATCTAGTCTAGTGGCCACATTCCTATACCAGTTAGAATAATTCTTCTAATCATAATGAACTCAGAGGATTTTGGAATGTGAGTGATTTTATTTGCTACTTCATTCATTTCCTTATTTATGTCTTTTTTTCTTATGGCATTGTTTAAATATAGTACAGGCTGGTCCAGAAATTGCTTTGAATCATGGACTGGCCTTCAAATCATTTTTCTCCTGCTTCACTCTCCCATGTACAGAGTCTGTAAAGGAACAGCACTAAGTCAGCCATTGCACACTGCATACATGCAGATAGTTGAATATTCTTGTTTAGACATAAACATATGTAACAAACGACTGTAAGTATGTGTTTATTTTATAAAAGCATAGCTAAAATAGCTAAGAAACGAACCTAACTAGATGGCCATCAACTAATAAATGAATGAAAATAAAAATATGTACAAGGTAGTTTTATACAATTATAAACAAACATCGAATTAATTAAATTTTTGAGAAAATCGATGTAACTGTGTATTGTCATAGTGAATAGGATATTCCACTCCCAGAAAAAGAAATGCCATATTTCCTGATGTTCCTTAGAGTTCTTAGATTAGTCATTTTCATTTGGAGCATCAGTAAATCCAGGAAGCTGGAAAGGGTCTCTGAGGAGAATGGGGTTGGGCAAGAGTTTTCTGGGTCTGGAGGAAGTAGTAGAAATCACATGATATGAGAGAGCACTATGGGTGAAAAAATTTAGAGGACTGAAAGTAGAAGAAACTGGAAACTAGAAGGTAGTGAAAAAGATTTTCTAAAACTAAGGATATATAAAAACCCACTTACTATTTCTAAGTCTATGAATAATAATAATCATTATCATAATCATAATACTACTGTTTAAACAAAATCACACTGTATGTTTGCACAATGCTCCCTCTCCAAACCAAGGATTAGCAATGGAAAATCCCCAAGCTAGGTCTGGGAAACTTGCCTGTTTGCTATTGGTCAGCGAGACTAATGGAACCGCTCTCCAAACAATATAGGATAATATCATTGCACCATGTTGCCCACAGAGCTGGATAATAAGACTGTATTACTAGAAACAGCACACATTTTCATTGCACATCAATATGGAGGATAAAAACAAATCAGTGATTCTTCACAGATCGTAAATTACTAAGTGCAATAATGACCTGCCTGGAAAGATATGTCCAGTGGTGTAATGGTTGCATGGAGTGTGAAATCTGTCTCTGATCCACTGCCACTGAATCTGTCAGCAACCCCTGCGGCCTGTTTAGAAACCCAATAGATCAGGAGTTTTGGAGGCTTCTGTAGGAACCAATACAAATGGGTGTCTCCATCAGTGAGTCTGATGCTCTGACTAGACCTGCAGGAGATGGAGGCTGGTTCTTCAAGAGTGACAGCCAGTGACAGAGGAGTCTGGCTCATCACAACATCCCCACTGGAAGCTGAAACAAGATGAGAAGTGCAAAGTCTTACACAAACTTCATAAGTTCTAATTACAATAGATTTTTATACTATTTTACACGTTTCAATTGAGATCTTTATATTTTTCTGTGAAACATTTGCTTGTTACCACAAATCCTTTTTCCCTAAAGGCCTTAAAGGGGCTTGAGATATAACCTACATTACCCATTTCGTGAGTGCCAAGCTCATGTACTAACTCTCATAGCAGTACACCTCATGAGCCCATCCTGGAAGACTAGATCTGTCATCTCTTACATGGACTTTAGAAACCACCTGAGAAGCAGTGCTCACCCTGCCTCTGGATTCTCCTTCCTAACCAGGGACCAAGAGCATTCGCAGCACTAGGTGCACAGAGCACTTCATTTTTTGAAGGTGAACTAAAGAGTGTGTTCAGTCCAGGCAATATTACAGTTGTCTAACTTTCAGGGAAATGTCCCCTAAGGGGAGACCTAAACAGATATCATAGGAACCCCTCTGTGTAGAAAGGGGGGAAGGCATTGCCATATATGTAGTAAACTGAAATATCTTCCACAACAGGAATGAAACCAGAGATACAACATGTATTTCATGATTGGAAAACAAAGTGGCAAGAAACAATCAATTTGGAAAATAGGGTGTGGTCTTGACCTTCATCATAAGTGTTCAAGCATAATGGAAGGAGTGATAATGGAGACCAACATGCACAGACCTTTCTCTGGAAACTGAACCACTGTGCTGCTTGTACCCTAGCTAACCTCACTGACAAAGAGCTACCAAATCTACTGTTATTCTAGAAAGTCAAAATGAGAACAAGATAGTTCATGTGTATTTCTGTACTGTAATCTCCCAATTATGGTTTAAGAACATGAAAAGAAGGGGCTGGTGAGACAGATCAATGGGGAAGACATATGTTCACAGTCCTGGCTATGTGAATTTAATCTGTTGAAGCACAACTATGGAAGGAGAGGACTGAATTCCAAAGAAGTTGTCCTCTGATCTCCCCAGTCACCATGACATGTTATCTCTCTGTGCCACTCTCCTCTTTATCTTGAATAAAATAAAAATCATTTCAAAGAACATTAAGTTCTTGTGTCAGAATCTAATTTTTCATCATAATCATGTGGATTAGATTCCACACGAACAAAAAAGTACTCAAATTGCCTAGAAAGTAGAATAACATGTAAACTATCAC
Organism: Typhlomys cinereus; assembly: GCA_023101885.1. Lineage (NCBI taxonomy): Eukaryota > Metazoa > Chordata > Mammalia > Rodentia > Platacanthomyidae > Typhlomys > Typhlomys cinereus. The sequence goes on along the minus strand of JALPQD010000416.1, from coordinate 1,913,424 downwards.
AAGATCATAAAATCAAAACAAGTATTAAAATAATGATATTAAATGAAGTTCAAAAAATTAGCAGGTATGATGATGGACAGGTCTCTGCTGTTTGTTTCTGACAATGATTTACAGCAGATTTCAGACTCTTACATGAACTCTACATATCTCTCCATAAGCAACTGTACTTCACATTGAGAGGACGGCCAGGACATCTGCACCTGCACTGCCAGCTCTCCCACACATGGTGACTGACCTGGGAGTTGGTATTGAAGGAAAACAAACAAACAAAAAATTCAAATACAACACAATTTTTCTCAGCATTTGCTCAATTGTTTGGTCAAAAAAGAATTCTGGGCACAGAGCCATGGTTAGACCCCACTTTCCTAGCAAGCCTTAGGTATTCTAGCCTAATTCTCCATGAATCATCCAGCCTTGTCATTCTGGAAGGCGTCTTCATAATTCCTGAAATGTTTTTCTCATCTCTAGTAGACTTGGTGGAATTGTTTTTTGTTGCTTAGTCCAACCCAGAGGCTAGAGGCCATGGGTCCATGTTCTTCCGCCTCACACACCCTACATCTGGCTTCTTTGGTCTAACAGGCTCCACGTCAGCATTGCAGCAACCACCTCTAACTGTACCTGGCTTCTGAAATATTAACTTCAAGTGTATTAACTTGGAGGATAGAGATACTCATGGACAGCTAATGTCTTCTGTGCGTTACTAGGAGAAGTTAATCACTTTCAGTTGTGCCTTTCTGTCATTCATATCTTCAGTGAATTATTGTTCAGACCTTAAACAGTTTTAGATGTTTATAAACATCAAAGTTCGATTTTTGCCAATTTTTCCCTTTAAACTCTGGTGTGACAGAAATCTTGTCTCATTTTCTGTCAGTTGGCCTGGGTAGACTTTTCATATTCCTTTACTCTTATAATAACCCACCTCACACACACACACACACACACACACACACACACACACACACACACACACACATAGTGGAAGGCTTTAGCACATTGGAAACCTCATTTTCATGCTAAGGAAAATCATTCAAATTTGTGAGCACATCTGTTATTTCATCATCAATATCATATGCCAGCATGGAGTTTGTCAAAACCACACAAATGTCTTGTACATATCTGGTGGTCTCTACATTATCTTCTTTATGAGCACACCTGTGAGCACAGATCCATCCTGCACAGTGTATTGAGCTCACGTGTCAAGCCTCTCATGTTTTTTCCTATTACTAATTCCTTTCCTTGTCTCTTCTCCCCTGGTTTGAACGAGGACCTTAACAGCTGATGGCCGAATGTCCCCACTGGCCGAATGTCCCCACTGGCTCCTGAGTTATTGCAAAAGGGACTGATTTTCTTTACTACTCACGTTGTGCATCTTTTGTTCCAAGGATGGACAGTTTCCTGCCCTTTTCTGTGCTCTGTGCTCTCAGATTTATCTCATGCCCTCTATACATGCCAGGCTTTGAGACAACTTTTCAGTTCTCATTTGATGATATTTCTGATGTCATGAGGCTCAAAGGCAGAATTTTCCTGCAGTGAGACATTACTAAGTACATAATATATATGATGTTTTTCCCTCTTCTGTATTAAAGGTATGATCTAAGGCCTAGCCTTTATCACTTTTCTCTTTTACCTTGCTCTCCTATTTTTATTTTGGCTTCTGGATTTCAAGCAAGATGAAGAATCTGTACCTATAATAAAATGTATATATAGTTTTCAGGGCTGAACATGAGAAGAGAGAAGGCATAGCCAGAGTAAAGCATCAAATCTGTCTATTCCTAGATCTTGCAAATATACATGGTAATGAACGAGTCTTGAAATTTGTTTTCCACAAATGAACAACTTTTACATATTTGCAAACTTGATGTAAAATACATTTCCAATAATTCTGCTGTATTAGTCTTGTATTCTCATTGCTGTGATAAATACATAAAACAAACAATTCATGAAGTCACAGTGATTCATACTTGCATTCTAGGTTACTATCGATCATCATGACAGGAGAATTATACAAATATCTAAAACTGAGCGAGATGGCCACACAATAGCCATACGATGTGCTGAAAGATGGGTTATCCTTTCAAACTTGCCATCTGTCAGTCTTTCATCATCGAGATTTATCAATCATCATGACTGGAGAATTATAGAACTATCTAGAACTGAGCAACGTGGCCACACTATAGCCGGATGATATACAGAGAGGTGGGTTATCCTTTCTAACTTGTAAGTCAAGTAATTCTCTCCATCTTCTTCTGTTCAAGGTAGTGCCCCGCCTTTTATGAGCTGGGTCTTCTCATATAAATTAAATACCAGCTTCCTGAGAATAATCTCCTGTAGACTTCCTGAGAAATTTGTATGAAGTGAAAAAATCCCTTATTGGCATACCTGAAGGCTCAGTGTTCAATTGTCAAATTTCCACTCAAAACTAACTGCCACAGCAATTCAATAAGAAACTTGGTTGTTTTTTAACAAGTTATACCCATCTAAGTCAATCCAACAGAACACAGTTTTCCTGGTGGTTTTGGATCAGATTTCATGGTATGAGTGAAAACATTGTCTTAAGTGTACAAGAACACAGTGTCACAGAGTCTGTTTGTCTAAGCTGAGATTCCTTTTGCTGTTTTTTTTAGCACTCTAGAGGAATCCTGCCTCAGGAAAGACATTGCCTGCATATAATTCTGCAGATGAGGTGGGGTGAAGAGAAGTGAGGTGAACAGGAGCCTTCCAGGGTGCTTAGCCAACTCTCCCTGTCAAGAGCAAGCTTGGCTGCATCTGAGAGATGAGCTAAAGTAGGTGTCATTGCCACAAGGAGAAGGTGAGGCAGCCGAGTCTCATGCTTCTGCTTCCCAAGCAGTTCATGTTATGATGTGCAGCATTGTGAGAGGCCAGTTGTAACTCTCTTGACAGTAGTAAGTGGCAAGATCCTCAGGCTGCAGGCTGTTATTGGTGCAGATAAAATCCATCCCTGATCCATTGCTACTGAATATCCAGGAGACCCCAGAGATGGTCTCAGAGACATACTTAATGATGAACTTCAGAGCGTGGTTAGGTTTCTGCTGGTACCAGTGCAAGTTTGTGCTAATGTCCTCACTGTCCTGGCGTTTCATGGAGAATCTCTCCCCAGGGATCAGAGACAGGACAGTTGGAGACTGTGTCAGCAGGATGTCACCTCTGGATGCTGAAAGAAATCATAGAACATTAGTACAAAATTGACATACATGTAAAAATAACTGCAATAAAATTAGAATAGAAGAAAGATGATTCTTATTTGTTTAAATTCTCTGAAGTGTGAGTCAAGGATTTCAATTCAAATAGTGATCTAATATTTTCACCTTTTGTCCACATGTTTTTACCGGACATCCAGAAGAGCAGGACTTGTGACAGGAACAACATTTCCCTTCTTTCTTCTCCTATGGGTGAATCATGTCAAAGGCCAGAGAGAGACCTTCTCATAATCTAAGAGGCAGTAACTCTTCAGATGAAAGAAGTATCCATGCAAATTAGGAGATTTCACAGTACTTTAAATACTGAGTGAGTGGAGCAGGCTCTTGGAACCATCTCTTGGTGTGTTATGTCTCCCTCTGCTGGCCACCTGAAGACACGCTCAGGCTTGGTAGAAACCAGTAGATGCTTCAGATGGACACAATTTGAGAAGTCCTTCAGGGAAGCTTCTGCTGGTGACATCCTTGTTCTTCCAGGCTCTGTTGACTGTATTGCTGAGACCCACGATACATACAAGATGAAATCTAGGAATATCTGGACATTAAATAAAAATCATAAAATACATTAATGCACTGATATCATGCTAATTTCAGCAGGTGAGCAGAGTTCAAAGGCACATTTCTTAAATTCCTGGGTTTCCAGAAGAAAGAATGTAAACCTTAAAAATTATTATTGATCTGTTATATTGGTGTGGAATGTTAGAGATTGAGGTATTTGATGTTCCTTCACCCCATTCAAGGCAAACAGACAAGTGTTGTAACTTTCATGTAGAGAAGGAGGCAGATTGCTATAGAGCTCTGTGCTGTATTGAAAGAACAGTGTTATGCTTGACACTAGACCAGATGATTTTTAATAAGACAAGTTTCATGTGAACGTTAGCAAAGGCAGGACTACTAAGCAGAATGATGCTTTGATACAAGTACACTTGCTTTATTTTTGTGCCACATGATGAAGATAAAGTTCATTTTTTAAAATAAGGATATTGCTTCGAGTTTCTGAGAATTGCTAACTGAACAAGGGACTGAACCACATTATCATCAGAAGAAACAAAAGACATAGCTCATTGCTATGGAAAGGGTCTCTGAAATCATGGAACAATTTTGGAAATATCCATGAGACATAAATTAGTCATGTGGTTCAAGTAACCAGCATGGGCTGCAACATCAGCCTTCAAAACGTTAGGGTTTGGAAGGTCTCAACAGCACTTGTTTTGAAGATGGAACTGATGGAGTTAGTATTGGGCCCAACTAGGCACATGGGCACCTTCATTCACATGGACCAGGTCTCAGCACCTGAGTTCAGTGACATCACTTTCTCTTACACCACTAAACCTGTTCATAATCTTGCTATCATGGGAATTTATAATAATTATATAAATTGTTCCTGCCATGTTTAGCTGGTTTTTGTGAATAGTAAATGCCCTGACTGACAGCAGACATCTCAATGCAGGTCAAGGAGTTCTCAATGCATGTTGTCTCCTGAAACATTATTGGGGTCCTAAATGCTGGAAGACTTGCCTCAGCCTCTCAGAGGCAGCTCCTAACAAAACAGGTGACTGCTGTATCCCAAAAGAAATGAGGAAAACAGCAAAAGTGGAGAGACAGACACTGTGAGCAAGCCCCGCAGTGACCAGGCTCCAGGGACTCTAGTGATGGACACGCTGTGTCGATCATGGACTGGGGATGGCCCTTTGGCCTTTTGGATTGGGCAGCTCATAGAAGACACAAAAAGAAAAAAGTGTCTTTAACTTCAATAATTGTTCACATGATCTGCATATTTATACTGAGAGGTTTTGCAATGAGTTTTCTCTGTGTGTCTAGACAGAATTCATGGTATGCATTAGTTCAAAGTTGGATACAAGTGTCAACATGATGGTTAAGGGTTCAAACTCTGGGCACATTTGTAAGGCTCTAAGCAAGCCTGCATGAGATTGTCCGGTTGATTAGAATGCCCAGCCTGCAGTGGGTAAGGTTAGTCCCTAGACAGGTGAATAAGATGGAGGGAACTGGTTGAGCAAGTTGGAATCCTTCTGCATATTTGACAAGATATGCAGGTCAGGTGAGGACTGTGCTCTTCCAGCAGTTCTGTTACTTTGGTGTGGCCAGTTCTCTCAGCCCTTGATGTTGGTATGCACTCTCCTGCCAAGCTTGACAAGGAACTGCAACCAGACAATTATAGGTCAAATAAAACCCATTTCCTTAAGCTGTTAGATTGTGATTTTATTGGGAAAAATGCAGAGTAACCGCAACATGTAAGGTCAGTATCACAGCTATACTTACAAATAAAGAAATTCATGTCAGCGACCAGTCTGTGCTGCCTCTGGTTCTGTTGCAGCACAATGGGAGGAACATTGTCTACAAGATCAGTAGCAGCATCTTCAGGTCCCTGCATCAAGGGCTGCAGTGGAACATGGAGAGTTCAGATACAGAGGAGTCCAGCATTTCTTCAGCACAAACCTCGCTGGAAAGCTCAAGCCTGGCTGCATCTAAAAAAGCTTTCAGCAAATGGAGGCAGCACCAGGAGCAGTTGGGGCAGCCCAGACTCACACTTCTGCTCCCAGAGATGGTTTATGTCATGGTGTGCATCATTGTGGGTGGCAAGTTGCTAGTCTGCTGACAGTAATAAGTGGCAAGATCTTCAGGCTGCAGGCTGCTGATGGTGAGGGTGAAATCTGTCCCTGATCCTCTTCCACTGAACCTTGAGGGCACCCCAGAGATGGTCTGGGAATCATCCTTGATGATGAGCTTTGGAGCATGGCTAGGTTTTTGCTGGTACCAGTGTAAGTATGTACCAACACTCTTGCTGGCACTGCACTTGATGGAGACTGTTTGTCCTGGAGTCACAAACAGGAGGGCTGGAGACTGGGTCAGCACAACATCACCTCTGGAGGCTGAAACCACACATGCAGCATTAGCAGTAGCTAAGACAAGAAAAATATTTTAAATTTCAAATCTTAACATTATTTCAATAGCGATATATGACACAGGCCTGACGAGTATAAAAAAATATGTATTTAAGTACTTTTCTCTTCATCCAGATCCTCTTATCTGAAACCCAGAGGAGCAGAAGCCCAAGGAGCTGTGATGGGAACAGCATCTTCCCAATATACTTGTGCCTGTGGTTCATGCACAGCACAGAGAACGATCCTCTTATAATATTCTAAAATATTCTATAATATTCTAAAATATTCTATAATATTATAAAATATTCTTATAATATTCTAAATTATTCTATAATATTCAGATGAAAGAAGTTCTTGTGAAAATGATGGGATTTCATATTATTTAAATCCTGCACTGTTTGGAAAGCAGGTCCCTAACCTGAGCACATCTTGTGATTCTGTCTCCCTCTGCTGGTCACCTGAGGAGATGTGCAGACAGCGCTCCACAGGCTCCTGTGCTGAGCATTGGGCTTCAGCCCTTCTCACTGTGCAAGGAGCAGGGTAAACACTAAGGGGTGTGGCCTCATGTAAGCCTTGCTGTTCGAATGTGGTTACCTTGAAGGGCACAAGGGGTCTCATCCCTGCTCTTCTCCTATCTGCCCAACTGCTATGAGAAGAACAATTTCTTGAAAGATGTGATTCTTCCATTATGCAGTACTTTAATCTGGGCCTACAGGTAGTAGGCCGATCAATGTACAGTGAATCCTGGGAGCCCAAACAATCATTCATTTTAAATCCATTACTACAAAGCCCAGCATTGTGTGGTTGTATAGAATAGCTTCAATAAAACTTCTCATTCATGAATACGGTCCACTGATCCTTCAAACTGGGTCTTCTTTACTTCCGCTTTGTGTTATTTTATCATTTCTGAAGGTCCATGTTTCATGGTCTGGGCTACGTGTATGGAGGATGCTTGAGATTTTTTTTCTTTCATGTGAGCATTTCCTTTACAATTCATCAAGTGACATTGTGAGTTGGTGTGAGTGTCTGTCTTCATTATTCAATGTCACAGAGAAAGGAAGTCTTCATGTCTTCCATATTTACAAAGTTGTTCCCTGAAAAGAATAACTAACTAAGCCTTATACTTTATTAGAGTCTGTGGGTTCCCTGCTCCTTAAATAGGAACATGGATTTTTCCATCCATCTGGTCCCTGAATTAATAGTGTGAGAACTTAAAATGAAAGCTGACATCCTTGGGAGACTTTTTCCCATGAAAGCACTATAGAAAGACTTCAGAGGACTTGCAGCTTCTCTAAGCCCCTCAGCTCATGGCCTGTTCAGGACTCAGCTGGGCCCTGAGATTTTTTATGGGGAAGTATCACTGAGGTGTCCTGGCCACTCAGCACAGTAGTAACTGCCAGCATCACTTCTCTGCACATTGGTGATGGAGAGCATGAAATCTGTCCCAGAACAGCTGCCACTGAACTGTGATGGGGTCCTAATGCCAGAGTTGATTTACTATCCATCAACATTGAAAGAGACTGGCTTGGAATCTGTTGATACCAAGCATACTTGGTTTTCTCATTGAGATTAGTGTGGCAGGTGATGGTGATCCTGCCTCCAGGGCTGACAGACAGAGTGGCAGAAGACTGGGTTATGGTGTGGCTCATTTTCATGCCTACAGTTTCATAAGACATGGAAACATCCGTTTAAATACAAAGTCCATTGAAAAAAATAAATTCACCCCCATTACAGATGTGGAAGAAAATATATGTAAATGAAGGATCATTTTCCTTTGGAGAAATTTTGTTTCAGTATACATTAAGCATGATACTCTCTTGGGTTTCTCTGGCAGATTTCCAGAGAATAACTTTCTGAGAATGATTTTCTCCTATTCTCACCTGCAAGGAATAACAGAAAACACAAAATAGAAGATAAAGATTGCATCTTGCTGAGTGAGTTCTGATTTACCCTGTCTGATCTGTTCCTGTCCTGTGACCTCTATTCACATCATCTCAAATAAGGGGACTTTCCTGTGGAGGATTATGCAAAGCAGATATTATCATACCATGAAACACTTGGACACTGAACAGAAATCTCCTTCCTTTCCTTACCATCAGCTGCAGTAGCAGATGTGCAAAAACGCATCTGTGGTACTTTCCAGAGAAAATAATGGCATCATACAGCCAACAGTCGACCCTAGTCCGCATCCTGACTAACTACATGCAATTAAGAGAATCAATGAATTCCATGACTGGTGATAACAACAAGGCCTGAGGGGCTGGAAAGATAGCTCAGGGATTAATCCTTTGCATCCCCCCAAGCAGAATTGGGTTCTGGATTCCACATAAATATGATAGGAAGAAATGGCAGTGGGATGCATTTCCAGGCCTGGAAGGTGGAGCCTGGGAAACCTCACATTAAATCCATAATGAGCCTGGGAAATCACGGATCAAATCATTAAGGAGATAGAATAATGCAGAGTGATTTCTAACATCATCCTTGGGAGTCCATAGGCACACATGCCCTGGTCTATACACACCTGTATGTGACTCCACCCACATACACACACACACACACACACACACACACACACACACAAAGGTCACACATGTACAAACAGAAATAATGAAATTCTGACTGCAGCAGCTGTTACAAGACCTGCTTCAGTCCATGTGCTCACTCTGTGGTGCTGACTTGGATCTTTCTCTGGAATCCCTGGTTTCTGCAGCTTCTGAAAGGATGTCGTCTGCATCTGCTGTTAACTGTTGCCCGGCACCTCCTTTCCACACAGTTAGGTCTTCTGGTCACAGCACCAGCTTGCCAGTGTACAGTGGAAGAAACACTGGACTTGGCAATGAGATCTTCTTGGCTTACCCTCTGTCACCCTTCATCTCACCAGGGAGCCCCATGCTGTAGGGAGCATAGGGGACATGGGGCATATTTTTCCTTTTCATGTATGAGTGCATGGGAAGTGTCTGCCAGGAGAAGCTTTCTAGAGCAGGTCAGATGTACAATTTGGCAGCCTTGGCTCACTATTACAGAGAAGAAAACAAGAAGTTGTGAGATAGAGTGCATATTCTGACCTGTTTTCCTTGCTGGCAGGCACAAGGCCAAGAAGTACCTCAGAACACTGTCAGGTGAGAATGGCCCCAGGACTACCATCAGCAGCCACAGCCCAGGCGCCCCTGCTTTTCCTGTTTTCCAGTTTCTACATGTCAATGAATCACCAGCCAGGAGCGCCTGGAATTCCCTGATCGTTTTCAAGTAGATTTCAGACTTTTGTTGGTGATTTCTAATTGAAGCCGTGTCTCTAGACCAGTGTGATTAGTGCAGACACCATAGTAGACAATGAACTGGATGTTGCAGTAAATGCCTCACAGTAAGCTCAGGTTCCGGCCAGGTACAGGAGGCTTTTCTTTTTTTTTTTTTTTTTTTTTTTTTTTATTAAAAATTTAATTATACATTTTAAAATTTTTTACCAGTTCCCTCCCTCCCCCCTCCCCTTCCCCCAGTGTCTCCCCCCCAATTCCCAGAGAGTCCTATATTGTGTGCGCCTAACTCTCCACTGGGTCCTCCTCTCCGATGACATATAAAATTTTTGAGGAATATTTTCATTTACCAGGTATTGTGATTGGTTCTATCTATATTTCCTAGTTTCTCTCCTTCCTCCTTCAATGTATGAGACTTTCACAAACCAAACTTTGGTTATCTTTTGAGAAAGCATTAATGTAATTTTTTAAAAGACAATGTCTATAATTAAGCTCAAAATATACATATTTGACTTGGTTATGGAATTTCTTCCACAAGTTTTGTTCTTAATCAATGAAGTTACCTGAGGAGGTGTGACCAGTCTCTTAGAAGGAGGCCCCTGGGGCTTTTCTGTGCTTGTACATATTCTCCTGATATTTGTGAATTGATTTGTGAATCAATCTCTCTCTTTCTCTCTCTCTCTCTCTCTCTCTCTCTCTCTCTCTCTCTCTCTCCATGTGGTAGACTGTTTTTCTCAGCCAGTACCTTAACCCTTCATGTTCAACCAATACTTCAGCTACAGACTTAAGCTCTGCAACCGTGAGCTAAAAACAACCCGTCCCCATTTTCATTGATTTCTTTCAGGAATCTGTCAATATGGGGAAGACAGCAGAATAATATGGAGAGTAAAACCTCCAGTTCACATAGCTAAAAAAAAAATACATAAATGCTAACCCAAGAAATAGTTGTCTTTCACAATCAAAATAATATTGATTATTGATGAGCTCATTTGAAGAAAGTACACCAGGTATACGGTGCCAACTTCAACATCAATGAATTATACCATCTAATATATTGGTTTAAATGTATGTTATTATAAAGTGCAAATCCTCATGGAAGCTTGTGAAAACTGGTTGAGACATTCCTGAATATTCCTTTGAAATGTTTTGTGAATATATGACTATTCAAACCATTAAATAAATTTTATAATACTTTTGAAAATCCTTGTAACTGTGAACTATTTTTCTTTAAAAAATTTAATATTTTATTCATAGTTTACTTTCAGGTGGAATTTGAAAAATCCTGAGTAATTTCACTTTTTTTAAATGATTTTTTTATTATTTATTCAATTGTGCATGTATGCTTGCGTGTGTGTGTGTGTGTGTGTGTGTGTGTGTGTGTGCAGAACCACGGACGAATTCGGGAACCACCATGGACCGCCTCCACCTCCTCCTTGTTTACTCTGCCCCGGGATTCACAGCCTCCGCCCTACCAGGACCAGAAACGCAGGCCGCCCCGGCTTCCACCTGGCGTCTATACGTGGGGTCTAGGATCCGAACTCAGGACCTTCTGCCTGGAAGGCAGAGGCTTAACCCCTGAGCCACCTCTCCAGCCCTGTAATTGCACTTTCTTAAAAACAACTATTTTTGGTCCTGTATTTCTACCAGCAAAGGGATCATAAAACTGTACAAAATTGTCAGAAATAACAAATTGTCCAACTACTCAAGACTCGCTGCATCTGAGCAATGTCTAAAGCAGGGGCGACACTTGCCTCCAGGAGAAGCTGGGGCAGCCCAGACTCAGACTGCTGCTTCCCTTGGTGCTTTGTGCTGAACTGTCAATTCCTGGAGGAGAATAGTAACACTGCTGACAGCAACAAGCTGCAGCAACTTCCAGCTCCAATTGTTGATGGTGAGGATGAGTCCGTCTGACCACTGTCGCTGCACTTCCAGGGGTCCAGAGATGACTGCGCGAACTGTGTGTGATGAGAAGCTTCGCAGCCTGTTTTTTTTTTTTTCCTGACTTTTTCAAGAGCCAATGTAAGCTTGTGCTAAGGTCTTGGCTGAAACAAATGGGTATGGGAACTTATTCTGCTGGAGTCACCTACAGGATGTCTGGAGATGGGGCACAACCATGTCACCTCTAGATGCTGAATTCACACATGTAATGTTAATAATGGAGAGGAAAATAATTATTTTTAATTTTCTCAATTTTAGATCTAAAAATCTATACAGATTCAATGAAATGCAGAGATGTCAATAAAGAACCTCATCTGCCTCAGGAGCTGAAAGATGACGCCATCTTCCTGCTTTCTCACTTCTGCGGAAGCCAGAGAAAGACTTTCTGATAATATTCTGAGACACGGGGACTTTTTACATGAAGACGCATTTATGCAAATGACGAGATTTCACAGTGTTTTAAACACTGAGCCTTTCAGGAAAGCAGGCTCACTGGTCTTTGGGCTTGTTCTGTCTCCCTCTGCTGGCCACCAGAGGAAATGCTGAGATGATCCTTAGAAGTACATGCTTTCCAGAGACTGGGTTGAACAGTGCACACAATCTAATGCAGCTTTACAGACAGCTGCTGTGGTCAGAACAGAGTGACACCTCACACTCTTTTTCTTCTTGGGTCTTGAAAACACCCAGGTCCTGGAAATCCAAAGTTCTCAAATAAATTCAATGCATAAAGACTTGTCCCAATGCCTATTTTATTTAAATAATCATAATCCAAGGAAAGAACACATTGAACATGTGAGAAAACTGTTAAGGCACTTGCAAGGGAGTACTCTTACTCTATGTGGAAAGCACTCAGCAAAAGTAAACATTGGGGCAGAGAATAGATAATTTAGTCAAAGTTTTGTGTCTAAATAAGTTTAAAAAATACCCTGATAATCAAAAATATGAGTCCCAGGACGTATTTCTGACACAAAGGGGAAAATCCAGTACTGATCAGAAATAACAAAATAAATACATTTGTAAAACTTACTGCAACACCAACATCTTAAAAGTATACCTAGAAATACTCTATTAGGAATAAAATTTTTCATTCTGAAAAAATTTGGAATCGTAAGCCTCAAAAGAAAACAGAAAGAAAATCAAATTCTACCCATACAGAAGGCCACCAGTCCACAAAGATAAACAAAAGGAGTTCATAAGGGGATGAATACATGCAATACAACCAGAAAATAATTCATAAATTGACATGATTATGTTCTCTGTCATTGAAAATTGTGAGTATAAATGGATTAAATCATGTAGTTAAAATGGTTAGAGAGGTGAGGGAGAGGTTCCCTGTCTGTGGGCATACAGAAGGAAGGACCTCATATACTACTGTAGAGGCCTGAGCCCTTGATATACCACCCAAAGAAAACCCCAAAGCCCAGGCAACTAGGCAGGCATGGAAGAGAAAGGGAGATATATGGTTTAATAAAGGAAGAGGAGGTTGGGAGAGAAAGGAGGAACTAAAGGCAGAAAGGAGGAAGGTAGATACACTCACTCATTATACGTATATAAAGGGAAATTTCTTATTTAAAAAAGAGAGAATGGATGATCCATCAGATGCGCAGCAGATAAGGTACATGGTCACAAATATGACAAAAGGAATTTGATTCCTGGAGGCCCACAAGGTAGAAAGAAATTTGCCTTCTGACTTCACCTGTATCACTATATTTCCAAGCATATGTATACCCCTTCTCTCTCTTGCTCATGCTCAAAATAAATAGATGACCAATCAAAATACGATAAAGGCTTCTCAAAAGATATACTTCATCAGTGAAAACACATAGTCTATAATTTTGACAGAAAGAACATATTTTATAGACATAGAAAGGAAAAGGAAATTGACTATATGACACTTACAATAAGTAAAAAAGAAGTTAGGTTAATAAAAGCTAAACAATAGGCAAACGAAGTAAACAGAGAACAGTAAACTCTCAGTTTAACAAGAGCACAAGAATTACTTACATATCTGCTACACTAATGCTAATTGAGTAAGGAAGGCAGGCAAGGCATGCTGGGTAAGGATGTGCCCTCCTCCAGCATCACCTCTGCAGCTGCTAGTGGCTGAGAAGACCTTTCCACACCCACATCCTGTTTCGGATGCGATAGCAAAGCTGTGGCTATGGGCAGGATGAGAACATTGTGGCTCTTCTCATGCAGCCAAGACATTGATGGTCCAGAGCCCTCAGCTCCAGCCAGTTACCCTGAGTTCCCAGCATCTCCCTCTCACACAGATGCAGATAGCGCTGTGCTCTTCCTCATACAAGCAGCACATTTGGCAGCTGGGCAGTCCGAACCAGGGGTTTTTTTTGTTGGTGTCTGTATCACTGTGGGAGGATACTCTATAGCTTGCATGCAGTAATACATTCCCAGATCCTCAGGCTCCACCCCACTGATTTTAAATGTGAAATCTGTCTGTGCCCCACTGCCACTGAATCTGTCTGGGACCCCAGAGACCCGGTTGGAAACTCTATAAATCAGGAGCTGTAGAGACTGTCCTGGCCTCTGCAGGTACCAATACACATAGGTTTTTCCATTACTGTGTAGGAGGCTCTTACTAGACCTGCAGGAGATGGAGACTGACTCTCCAGGGCTGACAGACAAGGAGACTGGAGACTGGGTCATCACAATGTCACTAATGGAACCTGAAATTAGAAGAGATGAATTCAAAGTCAGGTATAAGATTCATGAGCAGACTTTAATGCTTCCTTTAGATTATTTATTGGAATTTAGCTCTTTACTGTTTTGTATATAATTTTTGTTCCATAAGCCAAGCCAATATACTGAACTCCTAAAGAGACTTCATATTTCTGCCATCCTATCCCTCTTGTGTCAGGCTTCATAGGACACAAGTCCTGTCCCGTGTGGGATCTTCACCACCACAGAATTAAAGCTCATGTACCCTTCCTGAAGGACTCCAGCCAGCTCCACCATGTGTCAAATACGCCTGGGCAACCCTGGGTCCTTTCCTCATCTCCCTCTCTCCTTACCAGGAATCCAGAGCGTTAGCAGTCCCAGGAGATGGACAGGGAACTTCATTTTGAGAAGGTCAATTGAGGACAGGGATAAGTCAGGGCAGGGACACAGCTGAGCTTTTATCTCAGACTAGGAGAGGAAGGTCCTCCCTAGGGAACAGTATGCAAATACTCTGGTGGAGGCAGCTGTGCAGATAGAGGGGACAGTTATGTAGGTTTCTCATGTTTACAAAAGAATCTGAAGCATGGGAATGAAGCAGCACCATAAAATATTTAGGCTAAAGAGGGAATAATAGCCAGTTGTTGGAAAGTTTTCATTGCAGAGGGCACTGTGCTTGTGGTCTGGGCACTTGGAGTACAGCTGGTATTTCAGAAAGACTGCAGTGAAATGAGATGTCTCCAGGTGTTTGGGAGTTGAAGATCCATGCTGCCTATTCTTCCTTGTTAATCATATAGACAGGCAGTTTCCACCCATTCTGGTACTGATCTGTGGAGTGAGGAAGGGCTAAAGGTAGTTCACCTGTCTTTGGCGCCTAACTAGTGTTGATGCTTGGTAAACAGCTGAAGGAACTTGGAAATGTTTTCTTCTACATCATGTAAATAGCCTCTGCATGATCATGAAAGTAACAAAAGTGTATGGTATTTTAATCTTATGTTATGTCTATCTCAGAAACTAGAAAGTGGAAATGAAAATTTAAAATGGCACTAACAGGTTAGAAGAAGCTTTGGGAAGTGATGGACAGGTCATTGGTATTGGTGTCTGAGTTGTTTCACAGGTGTAATTCAGACTCATTGTCCTGTGTACATTCAATACACAAAGCTTTTATTATTGTGATGGAAACTATTTTTAAATCAGATTCCAACCATGGGTAAAAAATATTTGATTTACTTTCATAATCAATGGCTCTATGTTCCATAAGTGTAAATATAATGAATTTTCTGCCTCAGAATCTGAATATGAAGTTGGAGGTTATTCTTTGCTACAATCAAGTGAATGTGCTTTGCTCCTATAGCACACATGTACCCAAAAGTACAAAAAGTTTTCCAAGAGAATGACTTCCTTGCCCACATAGGAAGGAAAAAAAACCAGGAACTATGTACTTTTGTGGTTTGTTTGTGCGTTCGTGTTTATTATTGGCTTTAAAAGACCCTTTCCTTGCAGCACTTCTGCATAAGCAAAATCTGAATTTTGTTAGATTCTCCTAAATGAAGAACTGAAAACTTTTATTCCTTAAAGGGGAGTTGGTCACACCAAGGAGTCCAAAGGACTGTGAGGTGACATATAATCATTACAGTTATGAAGATTACTCATATTTTCACAATCTTGAGAATTTTTTTCTGATGAATATTCTCTTAATTGTACCAGACAAACATTGAAACACATGTCACAACCACAGATTAAATTTATTTTCTTTTTTTATCTACACTCTCCTTTCAGTAAAAACATTTACCACCAGATCTTTGGTGACTTACTATATTTATTTAAGTGTTCAAGCATAGTATTTTATATAAATAATGTATCCCTATTGCTATTTAAGTACTGTGAGCTCAGCAGTCTAATGGCCACATTCCTGTATCAGTTAAAATATTTATCCTAATCATAATAAACACAGATGATTCAGAAATGTGAGTGCTTTTGTTTCATTATTCATTTGTTTGCTAATTTAGTGGTTTTTCTTGAGATATAATTTACTATCTCTTAGCAATGCTATACTATTTTCATGTTTATGTAACCTGTGGTTACCTGAATCTATGTTAAGAAGTGTATGTTTATATATATGAGAGCATGTTCTCTCAAGTATACATTAGCTTAAAATTTATTATCAGTTACAAACTACCTGTTGTTCTAACTACCTGTCTCTATTTACTACATTTCCCTGGGGAAAAGGATTTTTCAGTCCTGGTGATGGAGAGGCTTCAGGCCATAATAAAGGGCTCTTTTGAAAAGACTAACTTCTTGTGGTGTTTAATATTGTTTGCGAATCTGACAAGGAGACAGGTCACCAGGCCACAGAGATGTATTTTCTAGAGTCAGGTTGGCCCCTGGGCACGCCTGTGAAGGATGCATAACTGATTTGTGAAGATCCATCCACTGCAGGTGGGACCAATCTCTAGGCAGGTGAGCTGGCTCTCTATAAAATGGAGAGAGAGAACTAATCAGTATGCTCATCATTCATTTATTGCTCTCTGCTCCTGATTGCAGATGTTATTTGATCAGTTGCATCAGGCTTCTGCTACTGAGACTTGCCTATCATGATGGGCTGTGTTCTGGAATTGTGAGCTGCAATAAACCCCTCCTCTTCTAGGTGGTTTGGGACAGGCATTTTGTTGCAGAAATAACAGATAATCAAAATAGTATATATGCTCATAAAGCACTAAATTATTTACTGATTCCCAGTGTAATTTATGGACTTTGTTATGTTTTGTGAGTTTCCTTCTGAAATAGTGGTCTGTAATCACTGGGAGTAAATTAAGTACTGATATCACTAGGAGGTGTGTCTTTATGTGAGAGAACCAAAGTAGCTCCTCAGAAGACTTGCAGCGATGTTCAGATCTCCTGCTACATGAAGGATCAATGGTGTAGCTGTCTGTATTCTTTAGTTCAGAAGCTTTGGTTAGGAATATAACACAGTAGTGTCTAGATGTCACAAGGCACTGGCAAGTATAGGCATCAGTTTTTTTCTACTCTGTTTACCATGGGAATAAAAATATTCCTGGAAACCTGCAACTACATTGTGTGAGAAGTTGCTTACTATGACAGTTTGCTTCCAAATCAAGATAGCACAAACAATCCAAGAACTGATTGTACAGGTCAATCTTAGTAATTAAATGCATGCATAACAGGCTATAACACAGCCACGAAAGAGTTACTGTCCTCAAATTCTCAGAAATGACTCATGTTCTTCCTACCAAGCTCCTATTTTAAA
This sequence comes from Typhlomys cinereus, assembly GCA_023101885.1. Taxonomy (NCBI): domain Eukaryota; kingdom Metazoa; phylum Chordata; class Mammalia; order Rodentia; family Platacanthomyidae; genus Typhlomys; species Typhlomys cinereus. The sequence continues at coordinate 1,896,176 of JALPQD010000416.1, read as the reverse complement.
TGTTTCTAAGTTTACAGAAAAATTCATGAGGACCTGGGCTTACACCACCACCTAGTGACCACACAACAGAAGTGACCACAGGTTCTGTTTACCTAAGCAAACTCATGAGAAGGCAGATAGGGTTTGTACTCAGTCTTCTTTATCAAAGCTTATTCTGGCCATTCAAGTACTATCATACTGTGGGGAAAATGGTTTTCTTTTTCTGCACTGTGGAATGTACAACATATCACTAGTGACTTGTCATAAGATGGGGTTACATTATGATTTGTAGGTCCATTCTCATTGCAGGATTCTGTAAACTGAATGGATATATCACACACCAGGACTTTACATAAATGACCTGATATCTGTTTTTCACAGCACAACCTTGAGTTCTCGCTTGGATTAGTTTCACAGATGATGTTGATTCTAATCCAGTATAGAGGACAGAGTGGCAGGAAACCGGATAAGTGCATTGACAAAATTTAAGTTTGAAATTTCATCAACATGGAAAAGACAATCAAAACTAGAAACTATTTGACACACACAAATGAATAGCCATTATAATTTTCAAAGAGGAATTTTTAGATGAAGGGTCTATTTCCTTGGAGACATGGGCTCCTTTTTTCTGTGAATTCATATTTCAATGCTACTTTTCTAAACTATCTCTGCCATGATTTCATCTCTTCCTTCCCTATTTGCACAACAAATGACTTTTCTGTACATCTGAATGAGAAGGAGAAAACACTTTAATTGAAAAAAATTAGAACCTAAGCTATTGATTCTAAATGTCTAGGAATATGTCAATTAGAGGTTATGATACTGGGATCAGTTGATTTCCTGGGGGCTTCCCTAGCAGCCAGAGCTCATGTGCCTGTGATGGTGTAGGTCCTTACACTTGGTGGTCCTCAGACTTCTCAGAAAACCCAGGGGAGGGGTGCCATGTGCTCTGCTGTGTGCAACAGCTCCCCAGGGGATTCTGCAGTCTTTACCTTTGTCCATGGCTGCATGCAGGTGTGGGGAAATTTTCAGTTCTACTGTTCTGACATCCTGTCTCATAGGAGGGCTCCCTCATTCGTCATGTCTGTGGGAAATTGCTGAAGGAAAGGAGATTCCAAGCAAGATGCTGGAGAAGTCATCAATGAGGAAGTGAATCCTATTCACTACTGCCTTTAGTCTCAGAGGTTTGTCAGTTAGGATGAAGTGCAGAGCACTTGATTGGGGTTTTACATTTTATATTTAAATTTAGAGTCCTAACGAGTAAAGTTTATAAAGTCAAAGACTTAAAAAAGGGGAGGGGGACTATGTTTCATAAACCTACAGCAAATTTTGAATTACTTGCATAGCAGCCAACCTTTATTTCTGCTGCGAGTGCTGATTATTTGAAACACTGTCTATGTGGACACAACTGGCCCCAAGCTCCTAATTTGCTCTTCTCAGCCTCCTGAGTGCTAGGATAATGGGTGTGCTTCACTGTGCCAGCTTCTGAAAAACTCTTTCTTTTTTTTTTTTTGCATATTGTGTATGTGTGTGTGCGTGCGTGTGTGCGTGTATGTGTGTGTGTGTGTGTGTGTGTGTGTGTGTGTGTGTATCAACAGGCACTGCGTGCCCATGTGGAGGATCAAGGGTGACTTCAGGAATCATCATGGATTGCTTCTACCTCCTTTATGATTCACTTTGATATTTCACAGGTTCCTCCCACCAGAGCTGGAAGAGCAGCCACCACTTCTTCTCTCTGAAGTTTTTAAGAGGGACTTGGGATCTGAACGCAGGACCTTCTGATGGTGAGGCAGAATGTCAATCCCTGAGCCATTTCTCCAGCCCTCTACCAGGATTATGGGGAAAGGTCAGGATTAATTTTTTCTCAATATGAATATCTAATTGGCCCATCATACCTTATTAGCAAGAACATTCCTTTGGCACTTCATTGAGTGACTATATGTCACAAAGTTTTTTGTGCCATTGTGAATTGTAATCTGGAGCTGTGAGCCAATAAACCCTTTCTGTACTATAAATAAATAAATAAATAATAAAAATTGTGGAACACTACACAAAAAATTTCTACATAAAATTTTACTCTGTGCTGGTTAAGTTCACAGACTTTTCGTTCCTGATCATCTACAACTGAGGGGGTGTGATCTCACCAGAAGGGGAGGGCATATAGTCTGGCAGATAATAAGTAACCATTTTGCAAATGGGTGATTGACCCCTCCCTCACTGTGATTTCCTACTTTTATTGCATCTACCTTTGAATATAGTCTTATAACAAAACTCTAGTTTAACAGCTTTTTATCTTTGGCCAGGGGGTGACATACAGTGCCCAGCAGGATGGAGTGAAAGGCATTGCAGGAGCAGTAAAACTGCAAAAGAAAATCAACAAACCGTAATTCAGAACTTCAGAGACTCTATATCAATCACCTAGAACTAGGCCAGACTAATCTCTCCCCATCCTGAAGCTCAGGGACATTTGCGGAAGAGGGGGCGGTAAGAGTGTAAGAGCACAAGGATGGGAGGAGCAATGATATGCAAGATACTCCGCACAAGTTAGGGCCGAAGCAATCATAATTGGACTTTACATGCCCTGCGCAATGTCCAACACACTATTGTCCCCACAAAGTCTAGCATTTGCTAAAAGCACAAAGATCCTTGGAGGCAAGGGATTGACAGCCACAGTAGTGTTCCTATGCTTAAGGGGAACACAGGAAAGGGTTCAGGGAAATGCCGCTGGGTCTTTGTATGTCATCGGAGAGGAGGACCCAGAGGACAGTCAGGCATGCACATTAAAGGATTCTCCGGGGATTGGGGGAGGGGAGGCACTGGAGGGTGGGAAGGAAGGGGTGAGGGGAGGGCGAGCAGAGGGGTGGGGAGAAGAGGAGGGAGGGAAGGAACCAGTGTACCTATTAAGTTTGTATGAGCGGAGATAATAAAAAATGTTAAAAAAAAAAACTTTACTCTGTGATGCCTGATTGAATAAAAGCTCCACATACGGTTTCTCTGTCCTGTCATTAATAAAACCACACAGAGCACTGTTGACCACTCCCTTCCAGGATCTTTTCAACATATTTTATTTATCCCCTGACTCTACACAACTGAGTTTAACCACAGATAATCATACATGAGGATGCAATATGGAAGGAGCCTGTAAATAAGGCCTAGCCCAGCCCTGGGAGCCTGCACTGCTCATGAAAATCCATCATGGACCAGAGTTTCCAACATATATATAGGAATTTGGATTCTACAGGTTCATCGGTCACTACCCCCATCAATGTAGGCAGGGGACTACAAGCCTCAGTTTTATTCTTTCTGAAAGTGCTGCAGGGTTCTTGTGCTCAGAGAAGATGATTGAAACCAAAACACAGTTAGAAGACTAAAGTAGAGTTCATTCCAGGAGAGAAAGAATGAAACTCACAGACTTCAAACGTGGAGTGCCATGAATGGCTAGTGTGCCCTGGAGAACTCATGGACTCCTGGACTCCTAGCATGGAATCTATGAGCAGCAGGCAGCTGGAAAGGAACTCCTGGATTTCACATGTGGAGAGCCATAAGGGGCAGATACCAAAGATGGCTGCCAAGGTCAGATATATTTATGCCTTTAGATAAGTCTGGAAAAAATGACTTTCCCTCATTGGTTAGTTCACATTGAGACCCAACCCAGTTGATCTTGTGCCCACTTTGAGAGGTGGGGCCTGTCTGTAAAGCAGAGCTAATCTTCATATTCTTTCCTAAGCAGAGAGTTGGGGGGAGTTGGCAGTTGACAAAGGGTGTGTTCCTTCAGGGTAATCCCAGCAGTGGGGAATGACCTTCCAAGACCTTCAGAAACCATCTCAGCATGGCTGCTCCAAACCTGCCCTAAAACAGTACTAATCCCATTTTATCTATGACAGAAAACATTTAAAATTTTTTCTTTGATGATTTAATACAAATTTTTCTACTATAAAATATCTGAAACCATATGGTTTGAATATGCTCCTTCAGCCAAAGGATCATGGGTTGAAATTTAGATCACTTTGTGGTCATGTTATGTGGAAAGTGATGCAAAGTTTAAGAAATGGAACCTTTTGGGGGTGATATAAGTCACTGAAGGTTGTAATTAAGACTACACATTCTGTTGGAGTCTTCTTCTTCCTCTGTCTGACTGATCCTGGCTGCCATGTGACAGATGGTTTTTCCTGCACCAGACATTCCAGGCCCAGTGTTCAGCCCAAAACTCAGGCACATAGCAATGGAACCAGGTGACCAGGATGGAAACTTCTGAAACTGTGAGCTGAAATTAATTTCTTTAAAAAGTTTTTCTTATGTATTTGTTAATTTTTAGGGAGGGTTAACACAAATAGTAAACAATACACTTCACAACAAAATAAGACCTCAAAATACCTACAAAATTGCCAAGGAAATGAAAGAAATTTATTGTTGATATAGAAAATATAGATAAACTAAGTTGAATGGAAAATACATGAGAAAATTGTGTAAGTGCAAGCTTTTCCGGGATATACCTGTTTTCATATCAAAACCCAGATTTTGGTAATATATTGTAATTCTGAAATGTGTGAACCCAGGTGGAGTCCAGTGCAGGGTCAGTAAAAGGCGGACATTCTTTTTGAATTTCCCTATGAATATATGATTATTTGGAAATTCAAAGTAAAACAACTTATCACACATTCATGAACCCTGGGGAGAAAAAAAGCTCTATTTTTCCTTCAAATCTTTGACACATTCTAGAGCTTTGAGGCTCCTTCTGGTAGTGGGAACACAGGAAAAAATGAATTCTTTGTAAGCAATTATATGAATTGCAGCACACTATTTGAGAGCATTCTTCATATACTAAGAAAGTAAAACTTAAAATATGAAGGTTGTTCAACAAACCTGAGACTGGGAAGCAATCTATAGAAATAAAAACTTCATCAATGTATATGAACAGATACCTAGAAACAGGAGATGGCTGAATAAATTGTATTCTTTTCATTTTATGGACAATTTTTAACTCTTGAAAGAAAGGCCAATTTCTTTTTTTTAATTTTTTTATTATTTATTACTTATATAATTGTGTGTGTGAGGTGTGTGTGTGTGTGTGTGTGTGTGTAGAACTATGGGCGAATTCGGGAACCACCATGGACGCTTCACCTCCTCCTTGTTTATTCTGCCCTGGGATTCACAGGCTCCGCGCTACCAGGACTGGAAACGCAGGCCGCAGGTTTCTTGGTCAAAATGGTAAAAGCCCTTGAGATTTTCTGTTGCTGTCTGAAAACCCCATTTGCTGGATGGAGTTAATCTTCAGACTCCATGCTATGGATGCAATCATAGCTAAGACTTCCTCTCTCACTTTGGATGCAGGCTTCATGGCCCCATCACTAGCCTTGCTGTCCATGTGGATGAGCAAGGGTTCTTTCTGCTTCTGGCTGTACCCATGATGTACTAAAAGGAAGCAATGAACTGAAGGGAGTTCACTGGGACCAAAGGGTCATCATGGTCAGTGGTGAGGACCAGTGAGGATGGGTACTGAAAGTCATCTGCCTTCAGCAGTTTCATGTTCTGCAGTAGGGAGTGTTTGAGAAGCCACTCAAAGTGCTGCTTGCTGTCTGAGTACCATGATCAGTGATTCAGGCATGATTGAGGGTAAACTTTTGGAACTTCAAACATCACTCCAACTTGGACAATAACACAACCAAAGAGATTGGGAAACTAATTGGCACAAGTAACTAATAACAGGCTTCTGTTGATGATGAAACTGCTTGGTCTGCATTGATTCTTTATTCTTTGTACTAATTGATTTTCTCAGGTCTCCATCATGAATCACCCTTGCTGAGGAAACCTGTCTGCAGTTTACAATGATATCAGATGGACATGTGGAGCTCAGGAGCTCCACCTCCATTGCTATTTTCTTTCTTCCTTGTCCCCTGTCATTGCCAGGCAGCAGAGCAGGAGCAGCCCCAGCCTCTGAACTTCAAACTATTGTGAGTTGCTAAACTGAGGAGCTTGGGTCAAATAATGAATCAGATGCTGAAATGTTATGAACTAACATGGAAAAACAATCAGCCCTGACCACACTCCAGAGACTGTACTATGGTAGATTGTACTGACATTGATCTGGGGAATGATTGTGTGACTTGATTCCTCCCAACCCTGACTGCAACATAGAATCTTATATGGCCTTACTTGTCAACAAGTATTGATTCTACATACTGTTAGATCTATTGTGTGGAATTGATGCTGGATCTGTCGGCCATCCATCCTGCAGGCATGTTGGTACCAGGTGGACATTTGATACGTGTATGTGACTTTGTCTTATGTCACAGTTCTCACTCCTTTTTTCGATTTTTAATTACTTTTTGTGAGTGTGTGTGTGAGGGGGTATGCCTTTGGAGGCAAAGGGTGACATCAGGAACCATCTTGGATTACTCTTCCTCCTTATTGCTTTGCTCAGTGGTATTCCAGGCTCTGTTTTCCAGCACCAGAATTGCAAACTCCTGCCTTTTATTTCCATGTAACATCCTGGCTGCATTTGAGAAAAGCTTTCAGCAGATGGAGGCAGCATCAGGAGTGGCGGGAGCAGCTTAACCTCACACTTCTGCTCCCAGGGGTGGTTTATGTCATGGTTTGCATCACTGTGGGGATAGGATGGTACCCTGCTGACAGTAATAAGTGGCAAGATCTTCAGGCTGAAGACTGCTGATGGTGAGGGTGAAATCTGTCCCTGATTCACTCCTCCTGAACCTCGAGGGGACCCCAGAGATGTCTGGGAAGCATCCCTGATGATGAGCTTTGGATCCTGGCTAAGTTTTTGCTGGTACCAGTGTAAGTGTGCATCAACATCCTCACTGGCCCTGCACTTGATGGAGACTGTTTGTCCTGGAGTCACAGACAGGACAGCTGGAGACTGGGTCAGCACAGTATCACCTCTGCAGGCTGAAACCACACATGCAGCATTAGAAGTAGTGAAGGAAAAAAGAACATGTTCTATAATTCTATTCTAAATACTGCCTCAAAAACTCTATAAGAGGAAGGTATCTCAAGATAAAAAATAAGTATTTAAATAGATTCTCCTATGTTTTCTTCATCCAGATAGATAGAATATTTGATTGAAGCTGGATCAGCCAGACATTTCAGCAAGTAAGTCATCTGATCACAAATCTGACAATCAGAGTTTGATTCCTGGAAACCCCAAATGGTTGAAGGACAGAATATTGACTTCTGAAATTCTATTCTTTTATTATCACAGGTGTGCATAGCATGTGTGTGTATGCAAACTTCCTCTCTCCTTCTCCCTCATTCTCAAGAAAACTAAAAAATGATAAAGAAATATTTGATTAAAGCTATGTTTAGGGATGATTCAGGTGTATATTTGTTTTTCAAATCTGTATTTATCTCTTGACCAGCAGTAGAGGAAGACATGGGGATTTTGCCAAACATAACAAATGTATCTAAGGTGTCAAGATTTGCTGCATCTGAGATATGTCTAGAACAGATGACATCACCTCCCTCCAGGAGGAGCTGGGGCAGCTCAACCTCATGCTGCTGCTTCCCTTGGGCTTTGTGCTGTGCCGTCAATCATGAGGGAGGAGGGTGGTAACCTTGCTGACAATAAGAAGTTGCAGTAACCTCCAGCAGGCGACTGCTAATGGTGAGGATGAATCTGTCCCTGTACCTGTGCTGCTGCAGCTCCAGGGTACCCCTGAAATGGACCATGAAGCACAGTTGATGAGATACTTCAGAGCCTGTTTATTGAATCACATTCTTCCTGGACCAGTGTGAGCTTGAACTAGAGCCCAGGATGGTCCAGCTGATGGTGGAGACTGATTCTGATAAGGTCACAGGGAAGATGGCTGGGGACTGGCTAAGCATGATGTCACCTCTGCAGGCCAAAACTATACATGTCACATTACTAGCAAAGAAGAAAATAATTTCTTTCTATTTTCTCAATTTCACATCCAAACCACTATACAAATTCCATGTGATGCATGGATTCCAAATAAGATGAAAATTAGGTATTAAATAACATCCATAACTTTCTCTTTGTCCAAATATTCTCACCTGAGACCTAGAAGAGAACACAGGAACAGAGGAGAGGGAGGCCCCTTCCAACTGTCCCACTTCTAAATAGAGATTATGCAGAATCCCAGTGGAAGACTTTCTTGTAATGTTCTGAGACGGTGGGGCATATTTCCAGAAGTTCTTATGCCTTTGATGTGGGTCTGGTCTCCTGCATCTCCTGGCTGCAGTGCCCAAAAATGATACAGTTCTTGGTGGTTTTGTGTCTCTTATTTCTTGTGCTCAGGAGTTTAAGACTGAAACCAGAAGACATGTAAAGGATTTAAGCAGAATTATTATAGGAGAGAAAGAATAGAACTCATGGATTCATGGATTCCAGACTTAGAATACATGAGGAGCAAGGACGTCAAAGATGGCTGTGGAAGTCGGATATTTATAGGGTTAGGCAGGTCTAGGGAAAGTGGTTTTTCCTCATTGGCCAGTTCCAATTTCTGAAAAACTGATTGGAACTTTTGATTCCCTACATCTCATTCTTCTGTTCATTCTGGGTCCGGCTCAGTTGATCTTAGGGTCCAACTCATGGTACGGCTGGGTTTTTTGTTTTGTTTCATTTTTTTTAGGAATTAAGCTGATCTAAATGGAGAACTCATCTCTATACTCTTTCATAAACAGAGTTGGGAGAAGTTGGTGACCCTATCTCTGTGGAGGATTAAAATCACTTCCTACAAATTAGTAGAGTGTGTTCCTTCAGGATAACTCCAACAGTGAGGATGAACTTCAAAAACCTTCAGAGATCTTTCCCAGAATGGGTGCTCTAAAACTGCCTAAGTGTGATCTCATAGTGTTAAATACTGAGACTGTCTGAAGCAGGACATGATATGTCTTCCTTTGCTGGGCACCGGAGGAGATGCTGAGGGCCTTGTAAGTTTAAAAAAAATATATTCTTCATTCCTGGTCAAAAACTGGAAATGGTTTATTGATTACCTAGTTACATGACGGTTGATGGACTCATTTTGTCAGAAGGGAGAAGAAACACAAACTATAGGTGGCACGGAATTTCTATCCCTGGTGGTGTGGGTGGGAGAAGGAGACAAGGAGGTGACCTATCTCCATGGTCCAGCCCAGGCTTTGTCAGTGCCTGAGGTTTGTGGCCAGTGAGCAGAAGCTCTGCCTTGACCACGGGGATGAGAATCCATCATTGTAGTCTATGAGTATATTACTGAGCAATGTCTGTCTTTAAGCAGAACATCAGCACCACAACCATCAAGGTTCAGAATATCTCATGAGGAGGTGGAACAAATGCAACATCCAGGGGTGGAAGGAGTATTCTAAACAGCGTCTTCTGTACACAACACAGCAGCTGTAGCTATGAATTCATTGCAGCTGGGACAGCGAATACCCAGCACACAGTGGATGGGTGTCTAAGTTACCTGACAGCTGCTGTGAATAATTATAATGAATAATTATAACTGAGGGATGGAGGTCAGCAAGGCTTTTGGGTTAGGATGAACCTTCCTTCAGCTCTACCTCACCAGGCATGATTTCCGACAGGCACTTGCACACCACTCTCTGGAGGCACTTTCAATACCACAGCTACTGCAACTGGTGATGACAGAACATGCTTGGACTTGAGGTGTAAACAAAGGTCTCATGGTTCAGAGTCCCCAGCTGCAACCAACTGTCTAAAGATATCAAGTAGTCCATGTCACATAGATGCAAAATTTGCTCAGTTTCTATGCAGAATGGCATATTCTGAACAAGGAAGTTTTTGTTAGTGTCTGTATCACTGTGTGAGGTATATATAGACTTTGCAAAAACAGTAATAAATTCCAGCATCCTCAGCCTCCACCCTGCTGATTTTGAGTGTGAAATCTGTCCCTAATCCACTGCCACTGAATCTTTCAGAGACCCCATGAAAACCCAATAGATCAGGAGTTTTGGCTTGGATTCTGCAGGAACCAATACAAATAGGTGTTTCCATCAGTGTGTTTAATGCTCTGACTAGACCTGCAGGAGATGGAGGCTGATTCTCCAAGAGTGACAGCCAGTGACAGAGGCGTCTGAGTCATCACAACATCCCCACTGGAAGCTCAAACAAGATGAAAAGTAAAATGTTCTGAACAAGTCATGATTACAATAACCTTTATACTATATTACATGATTACATCATTTTGATTGAGGTCTATATGTGTTTCTATGAAATATTTTTTCGTGTCCCAAATCCTTTAACCTGACATCCCTAAAGGAGCTTGAAGTTCATAACCTATACCACCCATTTCACGAGTGTCACATCTTTACCGAAGCCCATGTGCTGTCTCATCTAAAATCTGTCTCATAGCACTAAATCTCAGAAGCTATTTTGGAAGACAAGATCCATCATCTCATGTACGGATAGAAAATAGGTTAGAAGCAGTGCAGCCCCAGAGCTCACCCTGTTTCTCAATTCTCATTCCAAGTCTCTCTCTACCTACCAGGAACCCAGAACATTAGAACCCTCAGGAGGTGAATAAAGTACTTCATTTTCTGAAGATGAACTGAAGAGTGTGTTCTGTCCTGGCAAGATTATAGTTGAGATTTTATGTCTAAATCGCAGGGGAAGATCCTCCCTGGAGAGCCATATGCCAATATCTAATGAATCACCTGTGTGAATAATGGAAATAGCATTTTCATGTATGTGAAAAGCTATAAAATATATTCCATGCCAGGGATGAAACTAAGAGAACAACTTGTGATTTATGATTGGAGAATAGCACATTGGCGAGAAGATGCCGATCTTGAAAATAGGATGTGGCCTTGGCCCTCATCATAAGGATTCAGGATCACTGGAGGGGGTGAGAATGGAGAACAGGGTGCTCAGGTCTTACTCTGGGAACTGAACCTCTCTACTGTTTGCCCCTCTAGTTCACCTCACTGGTAAAGAACCACCAAATCTGCTGCTATTCTAGACAGTCAAAATGGAAACAAGAGACTTCATGTGCATTTCAATGACTTTCTCTCCTGTTTAGCAGTTTAAGAATTTCCTATGCAGGGGCTGAAAAATTAGTTCAATAGTAAGAGATCTGTTCACAAACCTGGCAATGTGATTTTAATCTGCTGAAGCACAGAACTATGGATAGAGAGAACTGACTTTCAAAGAAGTGCCACCAGCCACCATGACATGTTTCCTCTTTCTCTGCCTCCCTCCTCTTTCAGAGATACAACATGTATATTGTTTTCAGAAAGGAATATGACCAGATTAAGGGGTTAAATTTGTCTGTTCAGACATCTTGTCTGTTTGACATACATGGCAATGAATGTCTATTGAAATAATATCTAATGAAATATGTCTTCATAAAGAAGGAAAACCAACATTTTTCACCATGAACTTCTCCACAGCACCATGTTTGCCAGCTCTGTCCCTTTAAGTTTCTAATCTTTTTCTTATTTCTCATTTGTTCTGGTTGTCCACGAGGGGCTGAACTCATTTCATTTATTTCAGATCATGGAAGGCTAAGAAGTCATTGTAAAATATCAAGGGTCTCATGAGGAGCCAGGTTACAGGTAGGAATGAATGTTCATCAATTGCTGACTTGCCTGTAACTAAGAAACTCAATTTCTGCAATCTGCTGATAGTCCTTATGGTAGAAAATCCTCTTGGGAAGATTTATTTCCCAAATGGAATCTGTTGTATCCCTGAAACCATCGATTTGAAACACAATATGGCACATTTTAGATTTATGCTTCTGTCAAAGTTTATGGATTACTTGAAAGGCCTGGGTATTCATCCTCAACTAATTAATTACAAAATATATAACATGTTCATGGAGCAACTGCAAAATAAGCACATGTAGACATATGTCTTTCATCTTCCACAGGAACAATATCAAAATGGATCACACAGTTTAAAGTAGACTTAAATCCACAAATTCCTAGATTACAAACCCCATGAATATGGATCCCTTAAGATCTAGAAGCTTTTAACTATCAAAATTGATGGATCCATGAAGGAATTTATACTTTGGACTTCATCACCTTTGGAAGCTTCTGCTCTGGTAAGAGTCATTGTCAAGAGAATGATTCAGGAAAATACTTCCAATGTATCATCCATCAGCCAAAGGACTGTTAACCCAAAATATATAGAAGTTCACAAACTCACCAAGTAATTTCACAATCCATGAAGAAAACATGATACAGAATGTCTGTAGATGGCACAGTGGGTAAAGTCACTTGCCATCAAGCTGACAACCTGAATTTCATTCCCACAAACCTGGTGGCGGAAGAGAACCAACACATGGAAGTTATCCTCTACCCACAGCATAATGGTGTGACACATGTCTCCATGTACACATAAACACACACACACACACAGAGACACACACATACCCATGATTCATACACTAACTACATTTTAAAATACAGGTAAATAAAATGGTCAAAGAAAATAGCATACATTTCATCAAAGAGCATATATAAATGAAACTTATACACATGAAAAGATATGCACATTAGATGTGATGTCAGAACCAATCTTCTCATATGCACCCAAAGGCATGCCTTCCTGTGTACAAAAAAATCCTGGCTCAAAGTTGTCTCTATCAGTTCAATTTGTAATTGCAAAGCATGAAAATAAATGATGTTTTTCTGTGAAATAAATTGTTGTGCATACTTCAGTCAGAGATAGCAACACATTGTAATTCTGACCCTGACAGATAGAGCCTAGGAAACACCAGAGCAAAGCAATGAGGAGGTAGAGCAATTCAGGGTGATTTCTGAAGAAACTCTTGTACCTTCACAAGCACATTTATTTAAAGGGCACATACACACACACATGCACACACACACACACACACAGAGTTCAAGTTCAAAAGAAAGCCCATGGATTCTCAGGCTCAAACTCTTTAACTTCACATTGGGCTGTTCCTGAGAAGCTCCGAGAAGCAGGAGGAGCAGTTGGATTGCCAGCTTCAGCTTCAGTTGCCAGGCAGGTTTGTATCATAGTGTATATCACTGTGGGAGGACAGATGTTTTCCTGTTGGCAGAAATAAGTGGTAAGATCTTCAGACTACAGGCTGCTGATAGTGAGGGTGAAATCCATCTCTGATCCACTTCCACTAAACCTCATGTTTCCCCAAATGATGGTCTCAGTCACATACTTGATGTGGAACTTTAGGGTCTGGCTTGGTTTTGCTGGTACCAGTATAAGTATGTATTTATATTCTGGTTGGGCTTGCACTTGATGGAGACCTGAAAGTCACAGATGGGATGGCTGAAGATTGGGTCAGAAGGATGTCACCTGTGCAGGCTGAAACCATACGTGGAATATGAGGAAAATGTGATTGAGTACATAGAAAAGGGAAAGGATATTCCTCTGTTTCACTTTTAGTGAAGAGCAAATCCCATATGGTTCAATTTCCCAAAAAGAATGATAATTGATTTTTAAAATCAAATACTTACATTCTCCATTGCCCAAATATTATTACCTGCAAACCAGCAGAGCAGAAGCCCAAAGAACTGTGACAGAGCCGTTGTCTTCCCACTTTCCCTTGTGTACATGGATCATCCATAGCACAGAGCCAGGCGTATCATACCTAGGAGGCAGGGGCTTTTCAAATTGATAAGAACATAGCATATGAAGGGAGTTCTTACTGCTCTGAATGATAAGATTGTCCTGAGAACAGGCTCCCTTGTCCCTAGCTTCTCTGCTTGCTATATCTCCCTGTGGCCACTTGATGAGACACAGGGATCTGAAGGAGATTTGTGTATGTTTCTTCAGATGCACACAGTCTAAGGAAATCCTTAAGAAATACTGCTGTTTTGAAAATAAATCATCTCATGTCTTAGGAGTTTGTAGACAGAAATATTGACTGCCAATTGCAAAGATTATAAACAGGAGGGAAGGGGAAGGAGGGCCCCGCCAGCAGCAAGGAGAGAGGGGATCATGCTACAGCAGAGAAAATAGGCCACCATCAAAGACTGCAAGTAAGTAATGAGACATCTGGTTAAGCTGACAGACTTTCCCTCCTGGTCACTTGCAACTGATGGGGTATGATCTCACCAGAAAGGGAGGGCATACAGTCTGGCAGATAGAAGGTACAAATCTTGCAAATGGAGACTTACCTCTCCCACTTCACTGCTTTCTCCTATTCTTATTCAATCTACCTTTGCATCTACTCTTATAATAAGACTATGTTAACAGCCTTTTATCTCTGGCCAGGGGGTGACATCCAATACCCATCAGGATGGACCTAAGGGCAGTGCAGGAGCAGCAACATTGAAAAAAAAATCAACAAACCATAATTCAGAACATCAGAGCCTCTACCTGGAACCAGGCCAGCCTAATCTCTCCCCATCCTAAAGCTCAGGGAAATTTGCAGAAGAGGAGGTGGTAAGATTGTAAGAGCCTAAAGATGGGGAGAAGCAATGCAAGATACTCCACACAAGTTACGGCCAAAGTAATCATAATGGGACTTTGCATGACCTGCGCAATGACCAACGTATCATTGACCCCTCAAAGTCTAGCATGGATCACAGGCACTAGGATCCTTAGAGGCAAAGGATTAACAGCCACAATAGTGTTCCTATACTAAAGGGAAACACAAAAAGGAGCTCTAGGCAATGCTACTGAGTCCTTATAACTCATTAGAGAGGAGGACCTAGAGGGAAGTTTGATATGCACACTAAAGGATGCTCCAGGAATGGAGGGGGGCATGGGAATAAAAGGAGGGAGGGAGGGAAAGGAAGGGAAAAGGGGGAAGGCAGCAAGGGGATCCAGGGAGGGGTATAGGAAGGGAGGGAGGGGAATGAGGTACTTATCAACTTTGTATGAGTGGAAGAAATTTTAAAAAAAGAAATATTGACTGTCTTTTGTTGAATCTCACAGTAAGGTGAATTCTTTTATTTCCTAGGCATTCCATTAAACATCATAATGTATCACTTGGTTGATATGCAAAATAGAGCTCATGAGGAAGAAGTTGAAGGAAAGATGCATATCATAAGAGAACAGGTTCCTTGGAAGGCAAAATATAAAGTTTATGAAAAATGTTGGTCTGCCCATAGGTGGAGCTTCCTGCAGGTCTAGATGTCTAATGATTGTGGATCCTTTGCAAGGTATAAAGAAGTAGGGAATCCTGACATGTAGCACCTGAGAATCATACTTATTATTAGGTTCATCTTTCTGGAGTGTTGAAACATCACATGCCATATTGGATACACCAAACCAACTGCTGTCTTTGGTTCCTTAAAAGACCAATGTTCAGCATCTCAGAAAAAGACACCAGAGGTTCAAGTTTGACATAAGTGATCTTGTCATTTGAAAAGTGACCAAGATGTACCATATTGTTAAAAAATGACTCTGTCTGGATTTTCTGATTTTGCACTGCAGTTTTGACCTGCTCTGCTTTCAATCTGGGAAGATTCAATTCTCTTTAGGCATCATGGTGGTCCTCAAATACTAGTAGGTCCCTATGTTGGTCCCAAATTGAGCATGATCACATGACTGGAATAGCACAGCACAGTCCAGAACTCTGGGACTCAAGTAATCTTCCTGCCTCAGCCTCTTAAATAGCTGAGATTTAAGATATGAGTAACCACACCTCTCCTTTTTGGATTTTAAGAGGATCATTGGTAAATAGGTTTTTAACAACTAAACCACCTCATCATTGGCAAGAACATTCAACTCTTTATTTTGCACAAACTGCAAGATTATGGATTCCTGGTGCTCATGCTCATGAAACATTATTAATTTGTCCCATGCAATTGCCTGCCACAAACTGATGACATAAAAATTTTAATTTCTGATTTAATCCTGTGGCAACTTCATGCACATGAGCACTGCATCTTGATCATGCTCACCTCCACTCCTGCCTTCTCCCAGCCCTGTATAATGTTGCACTTTTCTGCTTTCTTGTGCTTTTTTTCTATTTCCTTCTCTTAAAATCAAAAACCCACTGAATAAAGTTAGTGCTCCCCCCACAGGGACATATGGCCATGCACTGGAGCACAGGTAACTTGCCATTAGCCACAACTCCAAGGAATGTTGACTCTCCCACTTGAAGTAGCCATCAATTCCAGCAGACTGTCAGCTAAGGGTGGAGATCC
Source organism: Typhlomys cinereus (assembly GCA_023101885.1). Classification (NCBI taxonomy): domain Eukaryota; kingdom Metazoa; phylum Chordata; class Mammalia; order Rodentia; family Platacanthomyidae; genus Typhlomys; species Typhlomys cinereus. The sequence continues at coordinate 1,880,135 of JALPQD010000416.1, read as the reverse complement.
CCTTCCATACTAAAATGTTAACTGACTTTATCTGGCCCAGGTCATGTATAGGATACCACAGCTGTGTGAGTTCATGAGTGCAATAGCCATTTCTGGTCCCTGCCCATTTTCCTATCATTAAACTCTAATATTCTTTATTTACCTTTTTATGTCAAGACATAGACATCCCGATGACACATTCTCCTCAGGTTTGGGACTAGCACAGATTTGAATCTGTCAGCATTTCATCATGCACATTTGAGGGGACATAAAGCCTCACCCCTCCTGAAGGACTAGGGAAGGGCCACATATATTTCTGCAGCCATAGTCAGTTGGATTGGGCAGCTCATACAAGACACAAAAAAGAAAAGTCTCTATCTTCAATAATTATTCACGTTTGGATTTTTGTACTGAGATGCAACACAATATACCTATGTTTTTCTCTCTGTGCCTGAGCAGATTTCATGATACACATTATGTCATAGTGAGATATAAGTGTCAACTGAATGGTTGAGAGTTCAAACTGCATATTTGTAAGCTCCAAGCAAGCCTGCATGCGATTGTCTGATTGACCGGAAGGCCCAGCTTATGGTGACTGAGACTAGTTCCTGGACGGGTGAATAAGACAGAGGGAACTGGACAAAAGATTTGGCAACTTTCTGCACACTTGGCTGGTCAGGTGACAATGTCCCTCTTCAGAAGTCCTGTGACTTTAGAGTAGCCAGTTCTCTCATCCCTTGGTGTTGGTGTGTGCTTTCTGCCAAGTTTGGCAAGTGGGTATAACTACACAATCATAAACAAAATAAAGCCCTTGTTTCCCTAAGCTGCTGGTCATGAATTTGTTGGCTACAGTGCAGAGAACCTGCAACATATCAGGTCGGTTCCCCAGCTCTGCTTACAAGTATAAGAAGGTCATGGCAGAACACAGTTTCTCTATTCATCTGGCTGAGCTGCCTTTTGTTCTGATGCAGCACTGTGGGAGGACACTGTCTGCAAGATCAGGAGAGGCATCTTCAGGTCTGTGCATCAAGGGCTGCAGTGGAGCATGGAGAGTTCAGATAACAGGGAGCCCCAGGGTTTCTTCAGTATAAACCTCCCTGGAAAGCTCAAGCCTGGCTGCACCTGAGAAAAGCTCTCAGCAGGTGGAGGCAGCACCAGGAGCAGCTGGGGCAGCCCAGCCTCACGCTTCTGCTCCCAGGGTGGTTTATGTCATGGGGTGCATCACTGTGGGGGTGGGATGATACCCTGCTGACAGCAATAAGTGGCAAGATCTTCAGGCTGCAGGCTGCTGATGGTGAGGGTGAAATCTGTCCCTAATCCACTGCCTCTGAATCTCGAGGGGACCCCAGAGATGGTCTCAGAAGCATACTTGATGATGAGCTTTGGAGACTGGTTGGGTTTTTGCTGGTACCAGTGCAAGTTTGTATAAACACTCTGGCTGGCCTTGCACTTGATGGAGACTGTTTGTCCTGGAGTCACAGACAGGAGGGCTGGAGACTGGGTCAACACAACATCACTTCTGGAGGCTGAAAACATAAATGTAGCATTAATAAAAGAAAGAGTAAAAAATATTCAAGATTTCAAATCTTTACAAAAATAACATGAGGTAGGACTTCCTTGTGTAAAAAAAATTATGTATTTAGTTACATTTTTCTCTTCATCCAGATCTTCTTACCTGAAACCCAGAGAAGCAAAAGCCCAAGGAGCTGTGATGGGAATAGCATCTTCCCTCTTTCCTTGTGCATGTGGTTCATGCACAGCACAGAGAAAGATCTTCTTATAATATTCTAAGAGGCAGGAACTCTTCAGATGAAAATTGTTATGCAAATGATGGGATTTCACATTCTTTAAATCCTGGACTGTCTGGAGAGCAGGTTCCTAACCTGAGCACATCTTGTGTTCTGTCTCCCTCTGCTGGTCATCTGAGGATTTGTGCAGACATGGCTCCTCAGGCTCCTGTGCTGAGCCTTGGGCCTCAGCCCATGGCACTGTGCAAGGTGCAAGGGAAATACTAAGGGGTGTGGCCTCATGTAAGCTCTGCTGTTCAAGTGGGGTGACCTTGAAGGCACACAGGGTCTCTCCCCCGGTCTTCTCTTTGTCTGCCCAGCTTCTATTAGACAAGCAACTTCTTGAAAATTTTGATCCTTCTTACCATAGACCTGAAACAAACATGTTAATTGATGTATAATGATTCCTTAAAGCAGCCATTCGTTTTAAATTCCTTACTAAATGCTTTTGTTTCCATAATGAAATGTTGATTGACACATTCAAAAATCCCTTTCTCTTTCCCGGTGTTTGTAACACTGTGGTAAAATAATAACATAATAATTCTGTATTACTACACCAGGGGGCTCTAGATAAAGTATTTTAATAATGCTGTGTCAGCAAGACAGCTCTGTGTACAAGGTGCCAGAGCTAAAATCTAGTGACTTGAGTTTGAATCTCAAAATTCCAAAATGTTGGGAAGACAGAACATTAACTTTTGAAATTTTGGCTTGGATCACCACAATCATGTCATAACATTTATGTGTGTGGGCTCCTCTTTCTGTCTCCTTCTCCTTCTTCTGAAGTGAATGAATAAATAATAAAAGGTATATTTGTTTAAGGGAAAACACAAAGAATTGAAATACCACAGAAAACATTCTCATTATTTCATCAGCTCTTTTGTTAAAAGTATGACATTGGGGATACAGCAGGCATGGATAGTAGACACTCCCTTATCAAGTTCTGTAGAATCCAGCCATTCCCCATGGGAAGTTGCTCAATGACCACTGCAATTTTTTTTCATTTCCATCAGTGTTGGTGGAACTGATTTGTGTTGCTTGGCCTTCCCCAAAGGTCAGGTATGATGGGTCCGTTCTCTACTCAACTCACTCAGCCTTAAAACAGCTCATTTGGTCTTCACAGGCTCAGAAATTGCACTGTGGCCACCACCTCACTACCAGTCATATTTGGGTGCTGAAAATGTACTTCCATTGTGTTTGCTTGCATGATAGAGTGTTGCTGTCAACTTTCTATTCCTAGGAGAAACTTAATCACTTTCACTTGTACCTTTTGATCATTCATGTCTTTAACAAATTATTGCTCAGGCTTAAAATATTTTAGAGGCTCAAAAATACTGAAGTTGGATTTTCCATGATTTTTTTTTTATTCCATTGGAACTGTGGTTTGAATGATATCATGTCCAATTGGCTTTCAGTTTACAATTGTAGACCCTTCATATGTCTTCCCTCTTTTAAATACCTCCCCCATTCACACCCAAAGGCTTTAACGCATTGGAAAACTTAGTTTCATGATAATATATGTCGTTTAAATCTGTGAGCAACTCTCTGTCTTGTATGCCAACAAGAAGTCAGAAAAACCATGGCACTGCTATGCAAGTCTCTAGGTCTTTACAATAATTTCTTTATAAAGTCTTGTGTGAGCACAGAGTTTGAATCTTTTCTCACAGAAATAGAGAAGAGCAACTGGTGCAGAAATTGGTATCTAGAATTGGGGTATTTATGTAATGTTAAGATCATCTGGTACCAGAATCTCCACATGCAGAAGATTAAAGCTGGACCCGTACTTGTCACCATGTACAAGACTTAATTCCAAATGGATCAAGGACCTTGATATCAGGCCAGAGACTATAAAAACCATAGTTGAAAGGATAGGGAACTCCCTCGAGCTGATTGGGCTAGGCCAACAGTTCCTAAACAGACATCCAATGGCACAGTCACTGCTACCAACTCTCAACAGTTGGGATCTTGTGAAATTAAAGAGCTTCTGTTCAGATAAAGAGATTGTAACGCGAGCTCAAAGGCAACCCACAGAATGGGAGAAAATCTTCACTAACCACATATCTGATAGAGCTCTATTGTCCAGAGTGCACAAAGAACTTAGAAAACTAAACACCAAGGAAACCAATGACCCAATTAAAAAATGGGCCCTGGAACTTCAAAGAAACTTTACCAGGGATGAAATTAAAATGTCTAACAATATCTTAAAAAGTGCTCCACTTCTTTAGCCATCAGGGAAATGCAAATCAAAACTTCCCTGAGATATCATCTCACCCCGGTCAGGATGGCAAAAATCCACAATACTAACAACGACAAATGCTGGAGAGGATGTGGAGAGAGGGGAACTCTCCTACATTGCTGGTGGGAATGCAGGCTCATACAGCCACTCTGGCGAGCCGTCTGGAGATTCTTAAAGAAATTAAAGATTGAAATGCCATATGACCCTGCTATTCCACTTTTGGGAATAACCCCCCATACAGCAGAGGTTCACCTCCATAGCACAAGTGTGACCATGTTCATAGCAGCACTGTTTACAATAGCAAAGTCATGGAATCAGCCCAAATGTCCAACAGTTGACGAGTGGATAAGGAAACAGTGGTACATCTATACAATGGAGTACTACTCAGCCATCAAAAATGATGAATTACTGGAATTTGCTGGGAAATGGATGTCATTAGAAACAATTGTATTAAGTGAAGTATCCCAGGCCCAGAAAATTAAGCGCCGTATGTACTCCCTAATAGGTGGCTTCTAGTACCAAACCCACCCAGCCCACCTAGAGACAGGAATTCCAAGGATTATGAACAGGAGGGATGGGATAGGAGGGCCACACCAGAAACAAGGAGAGAAGGGACCATGTTACAGCAGGGAAAATAGGCCTCCACCAAGGACCCAAATAAGTAATGAGACATCTGATTAAGTTCACAGACTTTTGTTCCTGATCATTTACTACTGAGGGGGAGTGATCTCACCAGAAGAGGAGGGCATATAGTCTGGCAGATAAAAAGTAACAATTTTGCAAATGGGTGATAGACCCCTCCCTCACTGTGGTTTCCCACTTTTATTACATCTACCTTTGAATGTGCTTTTATCACAAGACTCTAACAGCTTTTTGTCTCTGGCCAGGGGGTAACATACAATGCCCACCAGGATGGAGTGAAGGGCATTGCAGGAGCAGCAAAACTGCAAAAGAAAATCAACAAACCACAATCCAGAACTTCAGAGACTCTATATCAACCACCTAGAACTAGGCCAGCTTAGTCTCTCCCCATCTTGAAGCTCAGGGAAATTTGCGGAAGAGGGGGCGGTAAGAGTGTAAGAGCATAAGGATGGGAGGAGCAATGATATGTAAGATACTCTATTCTAGTTAGGGCTGAAGCAATCATAATTGGACTTTGCATGCCCTGCGCATTGTCCAACACACTGTTGACCTCACAAAGTCTAGCATCTGCTAAAGGCACCAAGATCCTTGGAGGCAAAGGATTGGCAGCCACAGCAGTGTTCCTATACCTAAGGGGAACACGGGAAAGGGTTCGGCAAAGGCCACTGGGTCCTTGTACGTCATCAGAGAGGAGGGCCCAGAGGAAAATCAGTCATGCACAAGAAAGGACTCTCTGGGAATTGGGGTGGGAGGCACTGGGGGATGGGGAGGGAGAGGGGTGGGGAGGGGGAGCAGGGGGTAAGGGGGGAGGAGGAGGCAGGGAGGGAACTGGTGTACCTAATAAGTTTGTATGAGCTGAAATAAAAAAAAAAAAAAAAAAAAGAGGACACTCAGAAACCAAAAAAAAAAAAAAAAAAAAAAAAAAGATCATCTGGTACCAGAATGTCAAATGTGTTTGAAAGAATTTGGTACTAGAGAAGTGGGGTGTTGCTGTGTGAGACTAAGATATCTGATGCCAGAAAGTACTGAGAAAAGTTGGTACCAAGTAGAGAAGAATGGCCATCACTATGAGTTGGCTAGTGTTTTTGGAAATGTTTGTTGGGAAAAGTATGAAGCACTTCAGTGCTCTTGCACTGAGGACGACATTGCACCTTGGAGATGAGAGCCATTCTAGTAATAGCTTGGGAGAGACTGACACTGTGAGAGATGCTGATAGTAGAAGATTACCCTTTGATGATCCAGAGGGGAAGAGAGACTATGTTAGAAACTTGAGGGGGAGTAAGCATAGCAATGCATTGGCAGAAAATTTAATAAAGTTTTGCCCTGATCCTGAAAATTTGCCTGAACTTTACTTCATGTCTTGGCAGAGGAACTTTCAAGGCAATGCAGTCTTGACAGTGTGGCATGACTACTTTTAATGCTCTTGCTCAAAAGTTATGAAGGAAAAAGAGCAAAGAATGGCAGAATGTGATGAAAACTGTGAGGTTGGATAATGAAAAGTAGCATGGCAAACAGAGTTGGATCAGGAAGAGGGAGAGAGTAAATAATGGCTATTGTTAAAGATATAAGTTTCACGAATGAATCAAAGCTTGATCTCAGTTTGGATAATAGAGAAGCCCTATCCTGAGGGCAAATTCCTTAGAAAAGCATACTACCCATAAGAATGTAAATTCTTTTGAAAGGGAGGAGCTAAAGAGCAGAGTTCCAAAGAAATTGCCTATTCCTCTAAAACAAAGGCCCAAGAGAGATTCTGAGAGTCAGCATGGAGAAGCTGAATCACCTCTGATTCCAAGGGGCCAATCTTCACATGAAGGTTACAGCAGAACCGAGCACTGTTGTCCAGGTGTTCCCAGGTTTAGAGGCGTCAAAGATGCAAGAAAGAAGAGGTCGTGGATCCCTTTTCCAAGGTTTCAGAGAATGGAGGAGGCCAGTCTATGTGTGGTAGAAAATCTGTAGTTTAGAGACCAAAGAAGGACAGTTTGTGCTGTAGAGTTGAAGCCTGGTTTGCCATTGATAATTGAAGATGTTAGAGATGGCAGAGTCAATGTAGAACATCTGCCAAGGAGAGCTACACATCACAGGAGAAGCCAGACAAAGAGGTATTCTATGAGAAAGTCCACTGGAGGGGTGTAACTGAAACTTTTTGGAAATGAGATGACTTCAACAAGAGGTGTTAGACTGAAGCTACAGGATTTTGAGCCTTTCTGCTGGTTTTCAGTCTTGGTATGGACTGAAATTTCTTTGATGTGTCTCCATTCTGCCCTTTTGGAATAAGAATATTTATTCTATACCATTGTATATTGGAAGCATGCAACTTATTTTTTATTTTGCAGAACAGTTTGAACTTTGAGTTTTTTGACTATGTTGGGACTACTAATATGATCTATGAGGACTTTTAAAGTTGGAGTGAATATAGTTTGCATAATGAGATGACAATGAGTTGTATTTGTGAGGGTTCTCTGGAAGAACAGAATTACTAGAATATGTGTGTGTGTGTGTTTATTAGATCATCTTAACATTAAAAGTAGTGTCTTTCAAAGTAGCTATCAGTTGCTGCTTCATTCTTGACCAGAATATCTAACAAAGCCAAAAGATTCCAAGAAGGTGTCAAGCCTCTATGTCACTGGAGGATTGAAGATGTTGAGCTCTGATATCATCAAAGTACAGCTGGACTCCAAGGAACAGCCAACAGCAGCAAAGCCTATGGACCAGGCTTCAAAGATAGTGGGAACAGAAATAAGGTGGAAAGGGCTGAGCTCTGCATCTTCCAAGGATGGAGGCAGCAGTGGCAGCAGCAACAAAGAAGCCAATGGCAATCGAGAAGTCAGTGTACCTCAAAGAGTAGACTCAACCTCAAGTCAATACAGGATAACTAAAGAGCAAGTCCCTCATCTGTGCACTTTGTGCATTTCTATCATCCACTCCACCATTGGAAAATACCACCCACTGTAGGCTGGGTTTTCTACATCAATTCAGCAAGTACCTGCCGACTTGTTCAGGGACCTGCTCCAACCATGGATTCTTGCTAGCTGTGCTCCAAATAACCAAATTGACACTTGACTCTAAGCATAAGACCCGTGGAGGCCAGGGGTAGTATGTCATGGTTTAAAATGTGAGTTGTCCCCTACAGGCTCATGCGTTTGGATCTTTAGTTGTTTGGGAAGGTGGTGGCATCTTTGGGAGGTAAATCCTTGCTGGAGGAAGGCAGTCACAAGGGTGGGCCTTGATGTTGGTTAGCCCCAACTTATTTCCAACTGGTCATTTTGCAGCTTTCAGTCTCTTGAATGGATGTGACTTAGTCCACAGTCCAACCTCTGCTAGGCATGCATGCTTTTTCTGCCATAAAGGAATATATCTCCCCTCTGGAATCTTAAGCTGAATAAATCTCTTTCTTTCTTGATTTTAAGTGGTGTCTCAGCAACAGAATAATAACTGCTACAGTGATCACATACATGAAAAGCAGTTTTTACCTACTTATAAATGAAAAAGGAAATTAGTACGACCCACTTTCTGTGAAGAACATTATATTTCCATGTATGGCATGTTTCCCAAAAGAAAAGAAAGATGGATATTTAAATAAAATGCCTACATTTTCCTTCATTCAAACATTCTTACTTGAAACTCAGAAGAGCAGAAGCCCAAGGAGCTGTGACAAGGATACCGTCTTCATGTTTCCCTTGTGTAAGTGGATCATGCACAGCACAGAGCAAACTTTTATAATGTTATAATAGGTGAAGAATTCTCAGAACAGGTCCATATGCAAATGAAGGGATTTCGTATTGTTGTAAATGCTGAGAGAACAGGCTCCTTGGTCCCTTCTCTGAATGGATGGTGTCTCCCTCTCCTGGTCATCGCAGATATGGAGATTTGAGGAAGATTTGTGTGTGGATTTTCTGGTTGAGCAATGTAGTTTTGTTTCCGATCCAGGCAAGTTCAATGCTCCTTAGACATCTTAGTGATTCTTAGGAGACCACCATATTAATGCCAAATTTAGTGTGGAAATATGAAAGGAATAGTGTGCTCTACCCCAGAACTCTGGGACCCAAACTGTCCTCCTCCCTCAGCATCCCAATTAGCTTCAACTGCAGGTGTGTGTGACCATACCTGGCCTGTTGCGACATTATAAAACCAACTAATAAAGAGCTTTCTACCATTAGTCCACATTACCACTGGCCAAAGCATACAACCCTCCACTTTTCAATGGGTTCCCATGAAACTTGGCTAATCCATTAGATACAATTGCCTGTCACAAACTGATAGTATTAAGCTTTTTAATATCATGTTTGTATCCATTAACTTTATGCATGTATCAAATGAATTTTCCAATTTCTACCCCTACTGAATCAATAGCCAGGAGGACATGGAGTTCCTTTGCCATGTTCAAATAGATGTCAAGGCTCTTTTAGGTGATTTCCTGTTGAACCCGTATCTCCGGACCACCATGATTAAGCACAAACGGCCATAGCTGCAGATGAATTACAGAGAGTGGAGGTGCCCCAGGTAATTCCAGGTGCACGTAGACCCTAAAAGCTGCACTGCTCATGAAAACATTTTCATTTGGCAGGTACAGTGGTTGCTTCTCTCTAGATTAACTAGTTTCTCTGCCTCTTTCTTCAATGTATGTGACATCAACAGAGTTACACATCCACAAAGTGACAATTATTCCTGAGACGATGCTGGTGAAACTTTTTCTTTTCAAAACAAGGTCAAAACAGTTTCTTTTTTTTTATTTCCACTCATACAAACTTAACAGGCACACCGGTCCCCTCCCTTCCTCCAACCTCCCACCGCCTTGTGCCCCTTCCCCTCCCCCGTTCCTCCCTATCCCCCCAGTGCCTCCCCCTCCCATCCTGGGAGCATCCTTTAATATGCATGCCAAATTCTCCTCTGGGTCCTTCTCTCTGATGAGGTGCAAGGACCCAGTGGCATTTCCCAGAACCATTTCCTGTGTTCCCCTTAAGCACAGGAACACTAACATGGCTGTCAATCCCTTGTCTCCAAGGATCCTAGTGCCTTTAGCAAATGCTAGACTTTGTGGGGTCAATAGTGTGTTGGCGGGAAAGCGTTCAGGGAAATGCCACTGGGTCCTTGTAGGTCACCAGAGAGGAGGGCCCAGAGGAGAGTCAGACATGCACAATAAAGGACTCTCGGGGAATGGGGGTGGGAGGCACTGGGGGATGGAGAGGTAGGGGTGAGAGGAGGAGGAGCAGGGGGTTGGGGGGAGGAGGAGGGAGGGAGGGAACTGGTATACCTATTAAGTTTGTATGAGCAGAAATAATAATAAAAATGTATAAAAAATAGTGTGTTGGACATTGCGCAGGGCATGCAAAGTTCAGTTATGATTGCTTCGGCCCTAATTTGTGTGGAGTATCTTGCATATCATGACTCCTCCCATCCTTGTGCTCTTACAATCTTACCGCCCCCTCTTCCACAGATTTCCCTGAGCTTCAGGATGGGGACAGATTAGGCTGGCCTAGTTCAGATGGTTCTCTCTCTCTCTCTCTCTCTCTCTCTCTCTCTCTCTCTCTCTCTCTCTCTCTCTCTCTCTCTCTTTCTCTCTGTCTCCCCCTGTTTATGTCTGTCTACCTATCTCTTATCTACCTAGTACTGGACTGCTTTCTTTCATCAACACTCTAACCCATCATGGTCAACCAATGCTTCAGCACAGAAACAGAACCAGATGCTACAGACTGAAAACTCCATAGCCACGAACTAAAAATCAATCTTTCCTCATAAACTGCTTCTTTCAAGGATTCATCATTTCGGAGGAGGTGCAACTGACTACTGTAGATAATGAAACCTCCATCACATGTAGTTACAAAGAACAGGAAAAAAACACAGACGTACTCACACATTAACTCAGGAAACAAATGGCTTTCACAGTCAAAACTACCAAATATCAGTGAGCTGCTTTGAAGAAGTACACATTGAATAATGTGGTAAATGCCAGCTCCATGAATTATACAATTTGATATATTGTTTTGATGTATACAAATATGAAGTAGGTAAGCTCTGGTGGAAGCTAGTGAAAACTAAGTGAGACTTTCCTTGTTCTTTTAAGTTGTCTAGGAATATGCAATTATTTCAAAATGACAAAAAAGAGAAATTTTAATATAGTCTTGAAAAGCCTTATAATGGTGTGCTGTTTTTCATTCAAATGTTTGACATGCATTTTCATATTGAATTTTAAAAAGAGGCAACAATTCTCATTCCCATCAACACCTGCTTTCTTGTCCTATATTCCCACCAGCACAGAGAAACTTAGCCCTGAACAAACTTGTTAAAAAACTTGTCAAACTCCTCAAAAGTTTCTGCATCTGAGAAATTATACTAAAAGCTCATGGTGATACCTCAAGAAGGACCTGGGAGAGTAGAGGCTCACACTGTACTTTGTGCTTTGACCCACTCAGTGTGGGAGCAGTATTTTAACATTACTGAAGAGAATAAATTGCAATACCTACAAGTTCCAGGTTACCAATAGTGATGGTAGCACCTGACCCTAGTCTAATGCCAAGACCCTCCTGGGGACCCCAGAGATGGGCTGTGAAGCATATTTATAAGAAGTTTTGGAGCCTGGTTTGTTTCTCTTTCAACCAGGGTCAGTTGTGCTAAGGCCCTGGCTGACCAGCTGTGGATGGAGATGATTCTGCTAGCATCACTGACAGGATGACTGGAGACTGGTCAGCACGTTTGCATCTCTGGAGGCTGAAATCACATATGGAATATCAGTCTTGAAGAAAATAATTATTTTTTGTGTTCTAAATTTCAGACCTAAAAAACTATGTAAAACTCATGTGATTCAAGGATCCCAGTAAAGTAATCAAATTATACATTTAAATAAAAGCTTCACTTTGTCCAAATAGTGCCATCTGAGACCTAGAAGAGAAGCCCCAGAAGGAGCAAGACATGGGGATGGCATCCTCCTGCTTCCCACCTCTGATTGTTGACTCTGTGCAGCTCAGAGAAAGACCTGCTGATAATATTCTCAGAGGAGGGGACTTTTCACTTGAAGAAGCACTTACTCAAGTGATGGAATTTCACAGTGTTTTAAACACTGAGCCTGTCTGGAGAGCAGCTCCCTGGTCCTTCTGTGGACACAGTATGTCTCTCCCTGTTGGCCACCGGGGGAGATGCTGATAGTCCACGGAGGTTTCTGCTTTTCAAGAAACAAGATTGAACATGGCCGTGCTTGTGCTCTATGTTCAATCCTGTTTCTTGAAAAGCAGAATAGTAGCACTGTTTACAATAGCAAAGTCATGGAATCAACCCAAATGTCCAACAGTTGACGAGTGGATAAGGAAAAGGTGGTACATCTATACAATGGAGTACTACTCAGCCATCAAAAATGATGAAGTACTGGAATTTGCCAGGAAATGGATGGGATTAGAAACAATCATATTAAGTGAAGTATCCCAGACCCAGAAAATTAATCGCCATATGTACTCCCTAATAGGTGGTTCCTAATACCAAACCCACCCAGCCCACCTAGAGACACTCAAAGATAAATCTCTGTAATACCCACAGTAATTGCAAGGATTATGAACAGGAGGGATGGGATAGGAGGGCCACACCAGAAACAAGAAGAGAGGAGACCATGTTACAGCAGAGAAAATAGACCTCCATCAAGGATTGCAAATAAGTAATGAGACATCTGGTTAAGTTCACAGACTTTCCTTCCTGATCATTTACAACTGAAGGGGTATGATCTCACCAGAAGGGGAGGGCATATAGTCTGGCAGATAAAAAGTAACAATTTTGCAAATGGGTGATTGACCCCGCCCTCACTGAGGTTTCCTACTTTTATTACATCTACCTTTGAATATACTCTTATAACAAGACTCTAGTTTAACAGCTTTTTATCTCTGGCCAGGGGGTAACATACAATAACCATCAGGATGGAGTGAAAGGCATTGCAGGAGCAGCAAACTGCAAAAGAAAATCAACAAACCATAATCCAGAACTTCAGAGACTCTATATCAACCACTTGGAACTAGGCCAGCCTAATCTCTCCCCATCCTGAAGCTCAGGGAAATTTGCAGAAGAAGGGGCGGTAAGATTGTAAGAGCACAAGGATGGGAGGAGCAATGATATGCAAGATACTCCACACAAGTTAGGGCCAAAGCAATCATAATTGGACTTTGCATGCCCTGCGCAATGTCCAACACACTACTGATCCCAGAAAGTCTAGCATTTGCTAAAGGCACCAAGATCCTTGGAGGCAAGGGATTGACAGCCACAGTAGTGTTCCTATGCTTAAGGGGAACACAAGAAAGGGTTCAGGGAAATGCCACTGGGTCCTTGTATGTCATCAGAGAGAAGGGCCCAGAGGAGAGTCTGGCATGCACATTAAAGGATTCTCCGGGGAATGGGGGAGAGGCACTGGGGCATTCGGAAGGAGGGGTGAGAGAGGGGAGGGGGAGCAGGGGGTTCGGGAGAAGGAGGAGGGAGGGAGGGAACTGGTGTACCTATTAAGTTTATATGAGCGGAAATAATAAAAAAAATGTTAAAAAAAAAAAAGGATTGAGCAGAGTACAAGCTAATGCAGCCCTTGGATACTGCTGCTGTCAGAACAGATGGACATCTCACATCCTTGTTCTTAACCTCCAGGTCCTAGAAGCCCAAAGTTTCCCAAATACATTCAATGTAGAAAGGCTTTACCCAAACCTTATTTTAGTTAAACAATGAAAATCCAAAGAAAGAACACACTGAAAAAGAGATAAAAGCATTAGGTCAGGTTTAAGGGAGTCCTCTTAGGTTGTCAGCAAAATGTTCAGCCAAAGCAAACAGTCAAGAAGAAAATAGGACAATTTAGTCAAAATTTTGTCCACATATTTTTTTTAAAATTCCTGATAATCAAAAATGTGATTCCCAGGAAAGAAATATTTCTGATATAAAGGAAAAAAGTATAGTGTTAATCAGAAAAAGCAAAAATAATTAAATTTATGAAATTTAGTACAATACCAACATCTCAAGAAATACTTCTGGAACTCTTCTACCAGGAACCAAATAAAGGGAATCTATGCTCACAGTACTGATAGTGTAAGCCTCATAATGCTGGGCTGATTTTCCCAGGCACACATTGTGACGACTCCAGGCCGTCGGGGTGGAGAAAGGCTAATGTGCTGCAGGTCCTTTACCCCCTCACCCAAATCCAGGGGACTCCGGACACAGCAGGGAGTCTGTCAAGGCGAGACTCACTCACTCACTCATTCACTCACTCAGTTACACAGCTGCTGGCTGTGATGATGAAGATAAGTAAAGCCTGACCGCCGGCACCTCCACTTCAGCCCTCCAGAGACTCGGCCATGGAGGGGGAATTTGTCAGAGCAAGATCTCCGTTTATTGGGGGTAACAAATCAGCTTATATTGACAAAGAATCAGAGCCTGCGAAACAGGCAGCCAGTTACCTTGATGGTCAGTACAGCACACAGGCTGCATAGGTCAAACTAAACATATATCTATATTGGCTCCTATGAGCCAATTAGGACTCTCTGTAATGTGATTAGGGTTACGCCTAGGACACTAGCTCCCAGCGCCATCTTTGGTCCCATGTGCTAAGCCATGCCCTGCTCACTCCCTCCCAGACTGTTAACCCTGGGCAGTCCCAATATCATAAGACAAGAGAAAGAAAGACAAATCCTAACAACATAGAAAGCTACCAGACAAGGAAGATAAATAAGAAGTCAAAAGTGAATGAATATATGCAATAGAACCAAAAGTAATTAATAAAATGACAAGAATGTGTTTTACTCATTAACAGCTTTGACTATAAATGGAGTAAATCTTGAAGCTAAAAGAAAATGAGCAGCTTCTGAGATGGTTCAGCATGTAAGGTGCACGGGAACAAATGTGGCAGCCTGAGTTCCATCCTATAAGCCCATATGGGAGAAGGAAAGTTACTCTCTGACCTCATCTGTATCCCCAGCGCATCCAAGCATGTGTGTACCCCCAAAAAATAAATAGATAAGTAAAAGAAATATTAAAAAACAAAATGAAAAACAAAAGAACACATCTGTGCTCACTGAAAATAAACAATCAATGAAAACACGTGTTCTGAAAATTTGACTGAAAGAACATATTTTATAGAAAAAGAAACATGCAGAGGAAGTATATAAATAATAGTAAAGTTGCCAAGTGAATGTATATTGATTACTTAACTGCTACAGTTATCTTAATTGAGCACTTAAGGCAGGCAAGGCATATTGGGTAAGGATGTGCCCTCCTCCAGCATCACCTCTAGAGCTGATGGTGGCTGAGAAGACCTTTCCATAGCCTCCTCCTGTTTCAGATGTGATAGCAAAGCTGTGGCTATGGGCAGGATGAGAACATTGTGGCTCTTCTCATGCAGCCAAGACACTGATGGTCCAGAGCCCTCAGCTGCAGCCAATTTCTCTGAGTTCCCCAGCATCTTCCTGTCACACAGATGCAGGTCCTGGCAAATCCTAACAACATAGAAAGCTACCAGACAAGGAAGATAAATAAGAAGTCAAAAGTGAATGAATATATGCAATAGAACCAAAAGTAATTAATAAAATAACAAGAATGTGTTTTACTCATTAACAGCTTTGACTATAAATGGAGTAAATCTTGAGCTAAAAGAAAATGAGCGGCTCTTCCCCATACAAGCAACACATTTGGCAGCTGGGCTGCCCCAAGCAGGGAGGTTTTTGTTGGGGTCTGTATCACTGTGGGAGGAAACTCTATATCTTGCATACAATAGTAAACTCCCAAATCCTCAGGCTCCACCCTGCTGATTTTGAGCGTGAAATCTGTCTGTGTCCCACTACCACTGAATCTGTCTGGGACTCCAGAGAACCACTTAGAAACATCATAGAACAGGAGCTGTGGAGACTTCCCTGGCCTCTGCTGGTACCAACGCAAATAGGTGTTTCCATCACTATGTAGGAGTCTCTTACTAGACCTGCAGGAGATGGAGGCTGACTCTCCAGGGATGACAGACAGGGAGACTGGGTCATCACAACATCAATTATGGAACCTGAAATTATAAGACGAAAGGTCAAAGTCAGGGACTAATTCCATGAACAGATTTTAAGGCTTCCTTTTTATTATTTTTAAAGTATTATCTTTATTATTTTTTGCATAATTTTTGTTCATTATCAAAAATAGCTATTTGCAAAAAAAGTAGTATAGTGAATATCCTAAAGAGACATTAGGCATCCTATTCTATTTATGTTAGTCTTACAGGAGCACAAGTCCTGTCACATCTGCAATCTTCCCCTCCACAGAAGAAAAAGTCCTTTGCCCTTCCTGGGGGGACTCTAGCCACATCCCCCACATGTAGAACACACCTGGGAAGACTTGAGTTCCAGATTTCACCCATTCTCCCCAGTTCTCCTTCCTCATCTCACTCCCTCCTTACCATGAATCCAGAGCATTAGGAGCCCCAGGAGCTGGACAGGGAACTTCATTTTGAGAAGGTCCACTGAGGACAGGGATGGATCAGGGCAAGGACACAGCTGAGCTTTTATCTCAGACTAGGAGAAGAAGGTCCTCCCTAGGGAACAATATGCAAATACTCTGGTGGAGGCAGCTGTGCAGATAAAGGGGAGAGTTGTGTGGGTTTCTCATGTTTACAAAAGAATCTGAAGTGCCCCTTATATAAAAATTAAAACAGTAAAATAAAATATTTGTTCTGAAGAGAATATCAGCAAGTTCTTCAAAAGTTGTCAGTAGAAATGACACAGAGATTGTAGCCCAGGCATCGGTTATTTAAATAGTCTCTGTATGATCATAAAAGTAAATAAAAATATTAGGTATTAGCTTCTCAAGTATAAAGTTTACACAGGATCACCACTACGTCTGCAATAGCACATTGTATATATGCAGGTAGTTGAATACTCTTGTTAAAAATGTATGTATCAAATGAGTACATATGCATGCATGCATGTATATATTTTATAAAAGAATAGCCATAATAGTTAAGATATGGGTCACCCTAGATGCTCATCAACTAGTAAATGCACAATGGAATAATGTGTTGGATATATATATTTAATTAAGTTGTAAAGAAAAATAAAATTAATTGAGTTTTCAGGAAAATAATTGGAGGTGTGAAATATCATAGTGAGTGAGATATCCCAGACCACAAAAGAAAAAAATCTATATATTATTGTACATTGCTTAGAATTTTTTGATTTGCAGTTTTTATTTCGAGTATCTGTAGATATAAGAAGATAGAAAGGGCCCAGGAGAGAGAGATGAAGAGTTTTTAATTACTGGGGGAAATAGTAAAAAAAAAAATGATAAGAAAAGAGGGGAATATCCAGGGTTCAAAATTTAAGGGAGATGTAAGATCTAGCATGGATCACAGGCTCTAACATCCTTAGAGGCAAGAGATTAACAGCCACAATAGTGTTCCTATACTAAAGGGGAACACAAAAAAGAGCTCTAGGCAATGCTATTTAGTCCTTACACCTCATCAGAGAGGAGGACCCAGAGGGAAGTTCGACACGCACACTAAAAGATGCTACAGGAATGGGGGTGGCACTGAGAGAAAGGGAGAGAGGGGGAAAGGAATGGGAAAAGGGAGGACGGAACAAGGGCATTCAGGGAGGGGTGGAAGGAGGGAGGGGAATGGGGAACCTATCAAGTTTGTATGAGTGGAAAAAATAAATTAAAAATAAATAAATAAATAAAAATTAAAAATTAAGGGAGACAATGGTAGCAAATGGAGAGAAGTGATGATTAAAGAACCTCAGAATATATGAAGCCCCTCCTACTATTTTCTAATCCTATGAATACTAACAATAATAATAATAATAATAATAATAATAATAATAATAATGTCTCAATAGAATCACACTGCATGGGTGGATAATGCTATTTCCCAAAACCCAAAATTAGCAATGGAAAAATCTCAGTTCTAGGTCTAAGAAAGCTCCCAGTGAGATATTGTTCCTCAAAGGTAATGAAGCCCCACCTCAAAACAATGCAAGTTGTTGCCATTGCACTTGGTTGCCTAACAGAGCTGGATTGTCAGACCATATTGTTGAAAAATCACACATTCTCATTGAAGGGCAAGCTAGAACTGAGCTGGAAGTTCCCCCTTCTAGCTAGCTTTAATAACATTAGAAAGTCCTATTCTAAGTGTCCGAGGACCAGAAGACATCAATGATTTTATTCAGATGTTAAGCCCATGAGTCATAAGAATGACCTGTCAGGTAAGGTATGTCCACTGGTGTAATAGTGGCAAGGTTGTTGTGGGTGTGACCAGAAGTTTTATTTTTAATAGATTTGTGACCTCTCCATAGGAAAGAACTCATACATAATACATTTAAAAAGTTCCCATGAAAGGGGATGTCATAAGCATTTGGTGGATAGAACCTTCCCCTGTTGATGTGCTAAATGGACAAGATGTCAAATTGCCATCTAAATTAATAAGTCTATGACAAGATTGAACCAATAATCATGGGGAGTCACTCACGAGTTCTTCCTCCCCTCAATGTGATAGTGGAAAATTATTGTTTGCTTAGGGGGGATTGCCATTCTCTCCATTGGGGTAGCCAGTTGTCATCCAGATTTACTGAAGGTGCCAATTAGATGCTGGTGTCAACCTGACAATTGAGGTTAAGCCTTTGTTTCAAGTGTGGATAGTTACACGCACTCTGCTCTGCTCTCTTGCACTCAGATTCATTACATCTTTTGCTACATGACAGACTCTGAAATGCTTTTTCAGTTCTTATTTGATAGTATTTCTGAAGTCAAGAAGTTCAAGGGTAAAATATTTCTTGAGTATCAGTTTTCTACACTGAGACATTTTTAAAGATATAATCTACAAAATGATTTTCCCTCTCCTATATTAAGGATCTGACCTAAGGTGTGGCCTGTATAACTTTCCTCATTTATCTTGCTCCATTATATTGTTTGGATCATGGATCCCAAGCAAGATTAATATTCTGTACATGAGATACAACCTTGAATAGCATTGTCATAGATGAATACAAGAAGAGATGATGCATAGCTAGAGAGTATTGGTTTAAATCTTCATGTTCAGAGATCTTGTAAGTATACACAATAAATGACTCATGAAATCAAGTTTCATGTAAGATTGGAAAGCCACATTTCTCACCCTGAACTTCATACCACCTTATTTAGTTATTCTGTTCCCATAACTATCTTAATCTTTTTTTCTCATTTCTCACTTGTTCTGGTTCACTACAAATGGCTAAAGTTATCTCGTTTATTTCTCATCATGGAGAGCTCAGCAGAGGCCACTGTAATAGATCAGGATCTCATACAGCCAGGGTAGAGGAAGGTATTGCTGTTGTATCAATTGCTCTCTTTCCTGTAGTCAAGAAGAAACTCATTTCCTGTGATCCATTCATAGTACTCATGTTTCCTCGTATGTGTATGTGTATGTGTAAATTTATGTGTGTGTGTGTGTGTGTGTGTGTGTGTGTGTGTGTGTGTGTGTGTGTGTAACAGGGTGACTTCAGGATTGCTCTATTTCCTTACTTTTTTGCTCTGGGATTTCCCAGGATTGCCTATTGAGTGTTGCAATTTCCACCTGGCATTTTTATATGGGATCTAGGATCCAAACTAGTCCTTTTTCTTGCAAGACAAAGGCTTTAACCCCTGAGACATCTTTCCCACCTTCATGTTTTCTTTTAATTTTCTTCCCAATTATCTTGTATGACTTTCATGTACCATGTTATGTCTCCTGTCTGAACATTCATCATGACTCTAGATTTAAAGGTAGACATTGCTCCATTTGCATTTTGTAATACAGAAATTGTAAGTAGCTTTTTCTGTGGTGAAAGGAAAATGGTCACGGACAGTTGTCCTGGCTGCTTCTTGGTACAAATGTAAAACCCAGCCCGTTTTTTTCTTGAGCTTATTGTTGCCTTTTCTCCTTCCTGTACTTTTAAAAACTTCCTTCCCTTTCACTTATCTTCCTCACAGAGTTTCTTGACCCATGTCTTAGCTTTATATCCCATTGCTGTAACAAATAGTTGATCCAGTCACTTCAGAGAAACATGGGATTTATCCATGCTCACAAATCCAGGCTACCATTCACCATGCAGAAGTTCCCAGCATCAAGAACTGGGGATGTGTCACATCATGTCCACAGTAAAAACAGAGTTGGCAAGCACCACTGTGGGAAATTTGCTTTCAGATATGCCAGAATCCAACTGCTCCCCCCCCTCCACTTGCCAAAGGAAAGCTCCATTCACTGTGAGGTACAGCTTCCTGTGTTAATTATGCAATTAAGACAAGCTCCTCTAGGTTTGCCAGGGGTCAGTCTTAGCTACACAGTTCCTTCTAGGTGTGTCTACAGTTTCATCTCAGCCAAAAACAACTGACACCATCTCCTATCATTGTTGGTCATTTTCCTGCTGAAAATGCACCTGCCATTTCCTGTCCCTTTCTCAAGTTCATCTTTTCTAATTCTGATTAGTCCCTGTCTTTCTGTTTTCATGGGTCCACCTCTTGGGACATTTTGCTCTTGGCATAGCTGCCATACCAACCACCCACAGCTTTGACCTGGGTTCCTCTTCCATCTGAGCCAGCTGGCCTCCCAAATATTATCCTGTTAGTTCTTCAGCTTCTAATGACCCAGTATCAGAATAAATTGCTGTGCAAATTCTCCTGTTGCTCTCATTTCATTTGGTTTTTTAGTTGCATTTTTGTAAAGTGTGGTCTAAGAGCTACAGAATATTTAGGACAAACCCCCAGGGGCCACCTGTCCTCAATTCCTGCCAGTTAAAGATATGTAATAACAAAACACAGAAAAATGGATTTTCTTTTCAGTGTGGAAGAGGAGAAATCAAGGGGAACAATGACTACTCAGTCCATCTGTGGGGTAAATAGGCTAAAATAGAAAAGTTATGTGTAGTTAAGCATAGGGTGTTAAGGATTCATTTCTCTGGTAACACTAAAAGCTTATTATCCTCCCTTAAGTTGACTAAGCTGGATCAATTACTTAGGCAGACTTCCCACTACCCAGACAAGTTGATACAATTGGAGCACACTAGAGAAATCGGAGGAGTTGGACTTGCATTCCCAACAGCCAGCACACATACTCCTGCCCCCCCAACACACACACCTATCTCTATCTCTATCCTCTTCCTATCTCCTCTAGATATAAGCAAAGATCAGTATGAAGCTTCCAACAAGTAAGCTACATGTTCTTTGAAGCCAAACAACAAAACAACCACCTTATCTATTTATCTTCTTGTGCTCTTGTCCAAACTTCTGAACTTTATACCTGTTCTTCCTAATATTGGGGGGTTGCTATTTCTAACTACTTTTCATGTGGCCACCTACCAATCTCTAAACAAGCCTTTCTATGTCAGCAGCTTGGAATCTCAGAGTTCCCCATCCAATTGTTCAATGTTTTTAAATATTTTCGACTCTTTTCTGTCTTAATACTTTATTTGGTGGGGATAAAGAGCTTGTGCCCCTAAACCAATATCATAAGTAAGCCCTCCACCACTGACCCATGATTGTCTTGTTAAGAATCAACACTGTGGAATCTCTTTCTGGGAGGCACCAGGGATTCAGTCTTCCTATCTCCACAGTAGGGATTTTAAAGGGATATTTCTCTAGAACCTGTTAAATTAATAGTCCAGCAATTCAAATTCCACTTTTAAAAATATCTTCTCCTGATCTGGATGATTTGCTGAGAATTCCTGTAATTGCTTCAGTAGAGGGTGTTTTTGGCATAGGAAGCATAGCATGTGTACAATACTGTAAAATTAGTTCTGTTATTTCTTTAATATTTCTGTCACTTTGATTTTTATCTCCTGTAATGTAATTGTGGTTTAAAGTCTTATACATCTCCCCTGCCTTTGCTTTGGGGTCCAGAGTTCTTCCTTGCACAAACCTGTTCTCAATGACTGGCAATAAAGGACACTTAATGTAATCATAGTTGTGTGGCATTTACCTTTGACCTATGTGGTTATGACAAAACTGTACCTTTCTCATCTTTATATAATTTAGAAATTATTGCTTTAGAATTTTAGAACATTTAACAAGATCTATTCTAAAACTTACTCACAATAATTTAATGGTGTTTCTCAACCATTTGCCTGAGGATAAATATGTCTAGTTCCTTTCCTTGATGGTGCTGGAGCAGGACACAGGTTAAGAGACAGTGGGAAAGTTGGGAAGGAAATAGAAAGAGTCCCTGAATAACATCAAATGTTTTCCTGTGGTATACATGCTAACAACTTACTACCTAAAAGGAAAACAGTAAGAGCAACAAAAATAAGAAATTTTGTAATGACGATTTTAATTGCTATGAATCAGCCTCAACTTTGATTATGTGTCAATCATGATAAAATTGGTGATTCTGTGTCAACAAGGTGGGGAGATTCAAGATGCTTTTCCCATCCAGCGTTCCTTGCTGCATCTTTTGGTCCCTCTTCTGTCTTCATAGCCTTATGTTATACTGTCACAGTTTGAATGTAAGTTGTCCACTCCAGGCTCATGTGTAAAAGTTCTTAAGTGATGTTAATGTTTGGGAAGGTGATGGCAGCTTTAGGAGGCAGAGAATTGCTGGAGAAAGGCAGGCACAATGGGTGGGCTTTGAGGTGGGCTGGCCAGGCCCCACCTCCTCCAGCACTTGGCCTGTTGCTCTCTCTGCCTCCATGATGGTGGCTGTGACCTAAGCATCGGCCACCTGTGGTGCCCTTTTCCTCCACAATGGATGTGATCTCCCCTCGGAAACTGCAAGCTAAATAAATCTCTTTCTCTCTTTAGTTGTGCATGAGCATGGTCTCACAGCTGTAACCTCTTCTGAGTCCAGCTTCTTCCTTGGCAGAGATTCAAAGCATCTGCTGTGCTCCTCCCCAGGCAAGGAACACACGGCAGTTGGGCCTGTCTAAGTAGGGAGGTTTGTGTTTGCAGCTGCGTCACTGTGGTAGGAAATTTCAGAGCTTGTTGACAATAGTAAACTCCCAGATCTCTCTCTCTCTGTGTCTCAATCTCTCTCTCTGCCTTACCACTCATCCAGAACTTAAGCAGTCCCAGGAACTGAGCAAGAAGCCTCATTCTGAGTAGAAGTGAGTATGCTGGAATAGTCAAAGCAGGAATAGGAGTGAGCTTTTGTCTTGGACTTAGAAGGGAAGAACCTCCCTAGACAGCAATATGCAAATGTCTTTGTGAATTCAACAGTGTGGGAGGAGCCTGGAGGAAGGTAAAACTTACTTTTTAAATGCCAATTATGTTCGTAGAAAAACTGGTAAAATCCATGATGTTTCCAAAAGTGGACAGAATGATTCTGCTATGAAAGCCTAGCTCTGTATGAAGGGAGGGACATGGTCACAAAGACTTACTCCTATATATCACCAAGTCTGAATGATGCTTTTGTGTTCTGCATTCATCAGGGAATTAATCCCTTAATTATATCAGGTATAAAAAGATTTAATCATGAAAATACCCTCACAGACACACTCTAAGGCACTCTGCACTAGTCTAGGCATTTCTTAATCTAGCCAAGATGGCAAGATGAACCACTGTCAAGGTGTGTTAGTCGGCTTTCCAGCATTGCAATGAAGTACCTATGATTTATACTAAGAATGACTATTAGACAGGCATCTGACACATGCTTTACTCACAACATAAGGCAAAAGATGTAAAACTAAGTAGCGAAGGAGGCTGGTGATAGATACATAAACTGCCACAGAAGGCTGAACCCCTGCTAGAAAGAAAAAACTAAGGAAACCTGAAGGCCTACAGAAGTAGGCGGGCACACAGGACAGAGGAAGATACATGGTTTTGTTAAGGAGTTAAGGGAGTTAGTTAAGGGAGGAGAGGTTGCAGAATAAGGAGAAAAGAAAGAAGGCAGGAATGACAGGGGCAGGCACAATCATTCATTATGTATGTACAAAGGGAAATTTCTTATTTAAAAATAGAGAGAAGGGAGGGGCTTCTGAGACATGTCAGTGAATAAGGTACATGCTCACTCAACAAACATGGCAAAAGTAGTTTGAATCTTACAAGCCCACATGGAAGAAGTAAAGTTGCCCTAGGACCTGACCTGAATCCCTAGCATCTAAGCATCTGTATATCCTTCTCCTTCCCTTGTTCATGCTCAAAATAGATAGCTAAGCAATTAAAAATATAAAAAGTGGAAAAGAAAAATTGACCTCTCTGGGCAATTAAAGGACAACCTTCATCAGTGAAAGCACATAGTCTATAATTTTGATGGAAAGAACATATTTTATAGACATAGAAAGGAAAAGGAGCAGACTACATGAGACTTACATTAAGTAAAAGAGAAGTTAGGTTAATAAAAACTAAAGAATCAGGCAAATAAAGTAATTAATTAATAGCAAACTGTCAATTTAACAAGCACAATTGCATTACTTACCTGGATCACTACAGCTAATTGAATGATGAAGGCAGGCAAGGCATGATGGGTAAGGATGTGCCCTCCTCCAGCATCACCTCTGCAACTGCTGGTGGTTGAGAAGACCTTTCCACACCCTCCTCCTGTTTCAGATGCAATAGCAAAGCTGTGGCTATGGGCAGGATGAGAACATTGTGGCTCTTCTCATGCAGCCAAGACACTGATGGTCCAGAGCCCTCAGCTGCAGTCAGTTACCCTGAGTTCCCCAACATCTCCCTCTCACACAGATGCAGCAGGTGCTGTGCTCTTCCCCATACAAGCAGCACATTTGACAGCTGAGCTGCCCCATGCAGGGAGGTTTTTGTTGGGGTCTGTATCACTATGGGAGGAAACTCTGTATACTGTGTGCAATAGTAAACTCCCAAATCCTCAGGCTCCACCCTGCTGATTTTGAGTGTGAAATCTGTCTGTGCCCCACTGCCACTGAATCTGTTTGGGACCCCAGAGAACCGGTTGGAAACTCCATAGATCAGATGCTGTGGAGACTGCCCTGGCCTCTGCAGGTACCAACTCAAATAGGTGTTTCCATTACTTAGCAGGAGGTTCTTACTAGACCTGCAGGAGATGGAGGCTGACTCTCCAGGGCTGACAGACAGGGAGACTGGAGACTGGGTCATCACAATGTCACTAGTGGAACCTAAAATTAGAAGAGACAAGTTCAAATCAGGTATAAGATTCATGAGCAGACACTAAATGCTTGCTTTTGATTATTTTATTTATTGGAAGTTAGATCTTTACAATGCTGTATATAATTTTTGTTCCATAAGCCGAAACACCCATTTGAGCCAAACCAATATACTGAACCCCTAAAGAAACTTCACACTTAGCTTCTGCCACCCCATACCACACATGTAAGTCTTCAGAAGACACAAGATCTGTGCCATGTGGGCTCTTCAGCACCACAGATCTAAAGCTCAGGAGCCCTTCCAGGAGGACTCCAGCCACCTCAACCATGTGCACAATGTGTCTGGGCAGCCCTGGATTCCAGAGTTTAAACCCCCCTTCTCCATTTCTCATCTCCCTCTC
Organism: Typhlomys cinereus; assembly: GCA_023101885.1. Lineage (NCBI taxonomy): Eukaryota > Metazoa > Chordata > Mammalia > Rodentia > Platacanthomyidae > Typhlomys > Typhlomys cinereus. The sequence goes on along the minus strand of JALPQD010000416.1, from coordinate 1,855,093 downwards.
TCCTTACCAGGAATCCAGAGCATTAGAAGCCCCAGGAGCTGGACAGGAAACTTCATTTTGAGAAGATTGACTGAGGACAGGGATGGGTCAGGGCAAGGACACAGTTGAGCTTTTATCTTAGACTAGGAGAGGGAAGTTCTCCCTAGGGAACAGTATGCAAATAACCTGGTAGAAGCAGTTATATGGGTTTATGTTAACAAAAGAATCTGAAGCACCTTGCATGCTAATGAAAGCAGCACCATAAAATATTTAGGCTTAAGAGGGAATATAGCCATTCAGTGCAGAAGACACTATGTTTGTGCTCTGGGCACTTGAAGAAGTAGAGCTAGTATTTCAAAGGGACTGGGTTGAAGAGATATGTCTTCATGTCTTTAGGAGTTGAAGAACCATGCTGCTTACTCTTTCTTATTAATCACACAGACAGGGAGTTTCCACCCATTCTGGTGTAGATCTGAGAAATGAGAAAGTGCCAAAAGTAGTTCACCTGTCTTTGCTGCCTAAGTACTGCTGATGCTGGCTGGATAAACAGCCAAAAGAATTTGGAACTGTTTCCTTCTATATCATGTAAATAGCCTCTGTATATCTTAAAAGTAAGACAAAAGTGTATGGTGTTTTAACTTTATGTTAAGTGTCCAACTCAGAAACTAAAAAGCAGAAATGAAAATTTAAAATTTCACTAACAGGTTAGAGGCAGCATTGGGAAGTGATGGACAAGTCATTGGTATGGTGTATGAAGTTGTTTCACAGAGGTAACTCAGACTCATTGTCCTGTGTCCATCCATTAAATACACAAAGCATTTATTATGGAGATAGAAACCATTTTTAAGCCAGATCCCAACAAGGGGTAGAAGATATCTGATTTACTTACAATATCAAAGGCTCTATGCCCCATACAAATAAATATTATGAGTTTTGTGCTTCAGAATCAGAAGAGTTCAAGGTTACTCTTAGGTACAATCAAGCGAATGTGCTTTGCTACTACAGCACACATGTACTCTAAATTAAGAAAAGCTTTCCAAAGGAATGACTTCTTTGCCCATACAGGAAGGAAAAAGATCACAGGAATTTTGTACTTTTGTGGTTTCTTTGTTGTTTGTGTTTCATATTGGCTCTTAAGAAAACCATTTACATGCAGTATTTCTGGATACGGAAAATCTGGATTTTGTTAGATTCTCCTAAATTATGAACTGAGGACTGACATTCATCAAAGGGGGTGGTCACATCAAGGAGTTCAAAGGACTTGAGAGATGACATGTAATCATTACAGAAATGAAGATTACTCATATTTTAATATTCTTGAGAAATTCTTTCTGATGAAGTTTCTCTTAATAATACCAGGCAAACAATGAAACATATGTCATACCTATAAATTAAATTTCTTTTCTTTTTTTTTTATTTCAGCTGATACAAACTTATTAGGTACACCAGTTCCCTCCCTCCCTCCTCCTCCCCCCATACCCCCTGCTCTCCCTCCCCACCCCTCTCCCTCCCCATCCCCCAGTGCCTCCCACCCCAATTCCCAGAGAGTCCTTTCTTGTGCATGTCTGATTTTCCTCTGGGCCCTCCTCTCCGATGACGTACAAGGACCCAATGGCCTTTCCCAAACCCTTTCCCGTGTTCCCCTTAGGTATAGGAACACTGCTGTGGCTGACAATCCTTTGCCTCCAAGGATCTTGGTGCCTTTAGCAGATGCTAGACTTTGTGAGGTCAACAGTGTGTTGGACAATGCGCAGGGCATGCAAAGTCCAATTATGATTGCTTCAGCCCTAACTAGAATAGAGTATCTTACATATCATTGCTCCTCCCATCCTTATGCTCTTACACTCTTACCGCCCCCTCTTCCGCAAATTTCCCTGAGCTTCAAGATGGGGAGAAACTAAGCTGGCCTAGTTCTAGGTGGTTGATATAGAGTCTCTGAAGTTCTGGATTGTGGTTTGTTGATTTTCTTTTGCAGTTTTGCTGCTCCTGCAATGCCCTTCACTCCATCCTGGTGGGCATTGTATGTTACCCCCTGGCCAGAGACAAAAAGCTGTTAGAGTCTTGTGATAAAAGCACATTCAAAGGTAGATGTAATAAAAGTGGGAAACCACAGTGAGGGAGGGGTCTATCACCCATTTGCAAAATTGTTACTTTTTATCTGCCAGACTATATGCCCTCCTCTTCTGGTGAGATCACTCCCCCTCAGTAGTAAATGATCAGGAACAAAAGTCTGTGAACTTAATCAGATGTCTCATTACTTATTTGGGTCCTTGGTGGAGGCCTATTTTCCCTGCTGTAACATGGTGCCTTCTCTCCTTCTTTCTGGTGTGGCCCTCCTACCCCATCCCTCCTGTTCATAATCCTTGGAATTACTGTCTGTAGGTGGGCTGGGTGGGTTTGGTACTAGGAGCCACCTATTAGGGAGTACATACGGCGCTTAATTTTCTGGGTCTGGGATACTTCATTTAATATAATTGTTTCTAATGACATCCATTTCCCGGCAAATTCCAGCAATTCATCATTTTTGATGGCTGAGTAGTACTCCATTGTATAGATGTACCACTGTTTCCTTATCCACTCGTCAACTGTTGGACATTTGGGCTGATTCCATGACTTTGCTATTGTAAACAGTGCTGCTATGAACATGGTCACACTTGTGCTATGGAGGTGAACCTCTGCTGTATGGGGGGTTATTCCCAAAAGTGGAATAGCAGGGTCATATGGCATTTCAATCTTTAATTTCTTTAAGAATCTCCAGACGGCTCGCCAGAGTGGCTGTATGAGCCTGCATTCCCACCAGCAATGTAGGAGAGTTCCCCTCTCTCCACATCCTCTCCAGCATTTGTCGTTGTTAGTATTGTGGATTTTTGCCATCCTGACTAGGGTGAGATGATATCTCAGGGAAGTTTTGATTTGCATTTCCCTGATGGCTAAAGAAGTGGAGCATTTTTTAAGATATTTGTTAGACATTTTAATTTCATCCCTGGTAAAGTTCCTTTTAAGTTCCAGGGCCCATTTTTTAATTGGGCCATTGGTTTCCTTGGAGTTTACTTTTCTAAGTTCTTTGTGCACTCTGGACAATAGAGCTCTATCAGATATGTGGTTAGTGAAGATTTTCTCCCATTCTGTGGGTTGCCTTTGAGCTCGCGTTACAATCTCTTTATCTGAACAGAAGCTCTTTAATTTCACAAGATCCCAACTGTTGAGAGTTGGTAGCAGTGACTGTGCCATTGGATGTCTGTTTAGGAACTGTTGGCCTGGCCCAATCAGCTCAAGGGAGTTCCCTATCCTTTCAACTATGGTTTTTATAGTCTCTGGCCTGATATCGAGGTCCTTGATCCATTTGGAATTAAGTCTTGTACATGGTGACAAGTACGGGTCCAGCTTTAATCTTCTGCATGTGGAGATCCAGTTTTGCCAGCACCATTTGTTGAAGATGCTGTTCTTTTTCCATTGGATTCTTTGGGCCCCTTTGTCAAAGACCAAATGGCTGTAACTTTGTGGGCTTATATCTGGGTCTTCAATCCTTATCCATTGATCTGTGTGTCTATTTTGGAGCCAGTACCAGGCTGTCTTTACAACTATGGATTTGTAGTATAGACTAAGGTTTGGTATGGTTATACCTCCAGCTGTGTTTTTGTTACTCAGGATTGTTTTTGCTATCCTGGGTCTTTTGTGCCTCCATATGAACTTTGAGATTGTTTGGTCAACTTCTTTGAAGAATTGCTTTGGGATTTTGATTGGTATAGCATTGAATCTGTATATTGCCTTTGGTAGGATGGTCATTTTCACGATGTTGATTCTGCCAATCCAGGAACAAGGGAGGTCTTTCCACCTTCTGGTGTCTTCTGCTATTTCTTTCTTTAGGGTTTTAAAGTTTTCATTGTAAAGGTCTTTTACCTCCTTAGTTAGGTTTATACCAAAGTATTTCATTTTTTTAGGGGCTATAGTAAATGGGATTGTTTCTCTCAAGGCTTTTTCACTTCTTTCATTCTGGGCATATAGGAAGGCCTCTGATTTTTGCACATTTATTTTGTATCCTGCCACCCTGCTGAACTTCTCAATTAGTTCCAGGAGCTTCCTGGTGGAGTTTTTGGGATCCCTCAGGTATAAGATCATGTCATCTGCAAATAGGGATAGCTTGACTTCTTCCTTGCCGATTTGAATCCCTCTTATGTCCCTTTCTTGTCTTATGGCTTCAGCTAAGACTTCAAGTACAATATTGAATAGAAGTGGTGAGAGTGGACAGCCTTGTCTAGTTCCTGATCGAAGTGGGAATGTTTCCAATTGTTCCCCATTGAGCATAATCCTTCCTGTGGGCTTGTTGTATATAGCTTTTATTATATTGATAAAGGTTCCTTCCATTCCTACTGTCTCTAGTGTTTTGATCATAAAAGGCTGTTGGATCTTGTCAAAAGCTTTTTCTGCATCTATCGAGAGTATCATGTGGTCTTGGACTTTGGACTGGTTTACATGATGAATTACATTTATTGATTTGCGTATGTTGAACCAACCTTGCATACCGGGGATGAAGCCTACTTGGTCCCCATGAATGATCTTTTTAATATGTTTTTGAATCCGATTTGCTAAGACTTTGTTGAGAATCTTTGCGTCTGTGTTTATCAGGGAGATCGGCCTATAGTTTTCTTTTTTAAGCGAATCTTTATTAGGTTTTGGGATTAAAACGATATTAGCTTCATAGAAGGAATTTGGTAGTGTTCCTTCCTTTGCTATTTGATGGAACAGTTTAAGGAGTATTGGTGTTATTAACTCCTTAAATGTCTGGTAGAAAGGGCTTATGGAAATGCCACTGGGTCCTTATATGTCATCGGAGAGGAGGACACAGTGGAGAGTTAGGCACACACAATAAAGGACTATCTGGGAATTGGGGGGGAGGCACTGGGGGAAGGGGAGGGGGAAGAGGGGGGAGGGAGGGAACTGGTAAAAAATTTTTAAAATGTATAATTAAATTTTTAATAAAAAAAAAAAAAAAAAAAAAAAAAAAAAGAAAAATTCATGAGGACCTGGGTTTACAGCACCACCTAGTGACCACACAACAGAAGTCACTACAGGTTCTGTTTACCTACGCAAACTCATGAGAAGCCAGATGTTTATACTCAGTCTTCTTAATCAAAGATTATTCTAGCCGTTCAAGTACTATTCACACTGTAGGGGAAGTGGCTTTTTTTTTCTGCACTGTGAAATATACAATATACCAGCAGTGACTTGTCGTAAGATGGGGTTGCACCATGATTTGTAAGTCTGGTCTCATTGCAGGATTCTATAACTGAATGGATACATCATACAGCAGGACTTTACATAAACGACCTGGTATCTGTTTTTCACAGGAAAACCTTGAGTTCTCCCTTGGATTAGTTTCACAGGCGATGTTGATTCTAGCCCAGTAATGAGTACAGGGTGGCAGGAACCTTGATATGTGCATTGACGAAATTGAAATTGAAATTTCAACATGGAAAAGACAATCAAAACCTGTGACAGTGTAGGTCCTTATACTTGGTGGTCTTCAGACTTCTCAGAAAACCCAGAGGAGGAGTGTGCAGCACCTCCCCAGGGGATTCTGCAGTCTTCACCTCTGTCACACTCTTCAGGTGTGGGCAAATATTTGATTCTACTGTTCTGATACCCAGTCTCATTCAACATGTCTGTAGAAAACCACCGAAGCAAAGGAAAAAGTAAGTAGGATCCTGGTGAAGTCATGGCAATCAATAAGGAAGTGAATCCTATTCACTACTGCCTTTAGTCTCAGAGGTTTGTCAATTAGGATGAAGTGCAGATCGCTTGATTTGGCTTTTACATTTTATATTTAGCGTCCTAGCAAGTAAAATTTATGAAGTCAAAGACTTAAAAGGGGGGAGGGGGACTAGGTTTCACAAAACCTACAGCAAGTTTTGAATTACTTGCATAGCAGCCAACCTTTATTTCTGCTGAGTGCTTATTATTTGAAGCAGTATCTAGGTGGACACGACTGGCCTCGTTCCTAATATTCTCTTTTCAGGCTCCTGAGTACAAGGATAGTGGTGTGCTTCACTGTGCCAGCTTCTGAAAAACTTTTCTTGCTTTTTTTTTGCATAGTGTGTGTGTGTGTGTGTGTGTGTGTAAATGTGTGCGTGCGAGCACGTGTGTGTGTGTGTGTGTGTGTGTGTGTGTGTGAGAGAGAGAGAGAGAGAACAGGCACTGCATATCCCAGTGGAGAATCAAGGGTGACTTCAGGAATCATCCTGAATTGCTTCTACTTCCTTTATGCGTCACTCAGATATCACAGGCTCCTCCCACCAGAGCTGGAAGAGCAGCCACCAGGGCTTCCCTCTGGAGTTTTTAAGAGGGACTTGGGATCCGAACTCAGGACCACTGATTGTGAGGCACAGTGTCAACCCCTGAGTCACTTCTCCAGCCCTCTATCTGGATTTTGGGAAAAGGTCAGGGTTAATTTTTTTCTCAATATGAATACCCAATTGACCCATCATACTTTATTAGAAAGACCATCCCTTTGCCACTTCATTGAGTGACTCCATAAGTCACAAAGTTTTTTTTCTGCCATGATAAGCTATAATCTGGAGCTGTGAGCCAATAAACCCTTTCTGCACTAAAAATAAATAAATAATAACAATTGTGGAACACTGCACAAAAAAACTTCTACGTGAAACTTTACTCTTTGATGCCTGATTGAATAAAAGCTCCATATACAGTTTCTCTGTCCTGTCATCAATAAAACCACACAGAGCACTGTTGACCACCTCCCTCCCAGGCTGTTTTCAAGACATTTTTATTGATCCCCTGACTCTGCACAACTGAGTTTAATCACAGATAATCATACTTGAGGATGAACTGTGGAAGGAGCCTGTAAATAAGACCTGGCTCAGCCCCAGGAGGCTGCACTTCTCATGAAAATCCATCATAGACCAGAGTTTCCAACATACATATAGGAATTTTGATTCTATAGGTTAATAGGTCAATCTACCATCAATGTATGCATGGGAACTATAGGCCTTTTAGTTCTTTCTGAAACTGCTGGAGGGTTCTTGTGCTCAGAGAGGATGATTGAAACCAAAACACATGTAGAGGATTAAAGAGAGTTTACTAGAGGAGAGAAAGAATGGAACTCCTGGATTTCACATGTGGAGTGCCATAAGGGGCAGTTACCATAGATGGCTGCCAAGGTCATATATATTTATGCCTTTAGATAAGTCTGGGAAAAGTGAATAACCCTATTGGTTAGATAGCATTGGGACCCAATCCATTTGATCTTGAACCCAACCCAGATGATCTTGTGCCCCTTTGAGAAGTGGGGCCTATCTGTAAAGCAGAGCTAATCTTCATATCCTTCCATAAGCAAGGGTTGGGGGAAGTTGGCAGTTGGCAGAGGGTGTGTTCCTTCAGGGTAATCCCAGCAGTGGGGAATGACCTTCCAAGACCTTCAGAGACCTTCCCAGCATGGCTGCTCTAAACTTGCCCTAAAACAGTACAAATCCCATTTTCTCTATGACAGTAAAAATTTTCAAATTTGTTTTCTCTGATGATTTAATACAAATTTTTAATATAAAATATGTGAAAGCATATGGTTTGAATATGCTCCTTCACCCAGAGGATCATGGGATGAAGTTTAGATCCCTCTGTGGTGATGTTATGTGGGGAGATGATGCAAAGTTTAGGAAATGGAAACTTTTGGGGTGACATAAGTCACTGGGGGTTGTAATTTGGATTACACATTCTGTCAGAATCTTCCTCTTCCTCTGTCTGACTGATCCTGGATGCCATGTGACAGATGGTTTTCCTGCACCAGACATTCCAAGCCTGGTGTTCAGCCCAAACCTCAGGCACATGGCAATGGAACTAGGTGACCAATATGGAAACTTCTGAAGCTGTGAGCTAAAATGAATCTCCTTTAAAAAGTTTTTCTTGTTTATTTGTTCATTTTAAGGAAGGGTTAACACAGATAGGAAACAATAGACTTTACAACAAAATAAGACCTCAAAATACCTACAAAATAGCCAAGGAAATTAAAAACTTTTATCATCAAATTTACAAAGTATAGATAAACTAAGTTGAACAAAAACTACATGAGAAAATTGTGTAAGTTCAAGCTTTTTGGGATATACCTATTCTCCTATCAAAACCCAGGCTTTGATAATATGTTGTAATTCTGAAATGTGTGCACCCAGGTGGAGTCCAGTGTGCATGGTCAGTGAAGGGTGGGCATTCTTTTGAATGAATATATGATTATTTGTGATTATTTGGAAATTCAAAGTAAAAGAAACTATCACAGATTTGTGAACCCTGAAGAAAAAAAAACTATTTTTTCCTTCAAAAGTTTGACACGTTCTAAAGCTTTTTGGCTCCTCTGTTGGTGGGAACACAGGAAAAAAATAAATTCTTTCTAAGCAGATGCATGAATTGCATCACATTATTCAAGTGCATTCTTCATATACTAAAAAGTAAAACTTAAAATATGGACTCAAATATTGTCCAACAAACCCGTCACTGGGAATCAATCTATAGAAATAAAAACTTCATCACATGTATATGAACAGATACCTAGAAAGAGGAGATGGCTGAATAAATTGTATTCTTGTCATTTTATGGACAATTTTTACTTCTTGAAAGAAAGGCCAATTTCTTTTTTTAATTGTTGATCCTTGTACACTATTAAGTGAAACTTGGCAAGTAAAAATTAAGCTGCTATAATCAATTGTGTGTACGTTTCTGTGTGGAAACGAATCTTCTCCTTTGGGCCCATATGAAGGATGAGTTTCTAGATCGCAACACACAATTTGGAATATATTTCCACATGTTTAATTTTCATTTATGTATGTTTTTTGATGAAGTATATGCTGTATTCCTCAACCAATTTTTAGAAAAAAGTTAGCATTTCATATATATTATCGAATATCATTGGAGAAATGAATGTGGCATAATGACAGAAATAGCAAGCACAATGTAGTGCAAATGTTTTTGATTTCAAATGTGGATGAGGAAAAAGATAAACTGCAGTCTCTAGAGTTCTTATCTTCATATGCTCCCTGGTCACTGACTTCAAAAATTTGATTCCACACCCTTTAAAACTATTACTGAAAGGGGTTGAAGAGATGGTTCAGGGGTTAAGACTCTGCCTCACAAACAGAAAGTCCTGAGTTCAGATCCCAGGTCCCATGTAAAAAATGCCAGGTGGAACTAGTGGCAGAATGTACTGCTGGTCCTGGTAGGTGGAGCATGGGAAAACCCAGAGCAAAGCAAACAGGAGGTAGAGCAATCCAGGATGATTCCAAAAGCCACCTTTGGGCCTACACAGACACAGTCACAGACACACCCCTACACACACGCAAAAAAGCCTTTTCCAGTTATATAGCAATCCAGCATTGAAAGAAGTGTCTGTAGTTGACCTTGCTTAGAACTCTGAACTAAATAATTAGTGTCATGGTTGAAATGTGTCCCCCCCACAGTCTCATGTGTTTAGCAAGGTCATGGCATCTTGAGAGGTGGAGCCTTTCTGGAGGAAGGCAGTCACAAGGGGTGGGCCTTGAGGTGGATGAGTCCCACCCTACCTCCAGGAGAAGTCTGCCTTTGCAGCAAGCAGTCTGTAGCTCTCAGCTTCCAAGATGTCTGCGGTGACTTAGCCTCCTCCAGCTTTGGCCAGCCAGCCATGCCACCTCTACTTTGAGAGACTGTCCCTTCCCTCTGGAACCGTAAGCTGAATAAACCTCCCTTTCTCCCTTAAGTTGCTTGACTTTGGGTGTTCTCTCACAGCAATAGTTAAGAGTAACTGCTACAGAAATTGGTACCGGGTAGTGGGGTATTGCTATGAGATTAAAAACAGCTGGTACCACAACGTGAAATTGTTTGTGAAGCTGAGAGAAGTTGGTACCCAAAAGTATGGCCAATGCTGTGATGTGCCTAGTGTGCCTTTGGAACTGTTTGTTGGGAGAAATGTGGAGAACTTTGGGACTTTGTGCTGGGAAAGTCTTTCAGAGGAGAGCAATGCTGTGAGAGACACAGCAGTGGAAGCCCAGCTTGTGATGGTCCAGAGGGGAACAGAGACTGGGTTTGCAACTGGATGAGTAACACATGGAACCATGTGTTGGCCGAGAGTTTAGTGAAATTTTGCCCTCGTCCTGAAAGTTTGCCTGAAATTAAGCTGGAGTGCTTGGCGGAGGAAATTTCAAAGCAATGTAGTCTTGACAATGTGATATGGCTACTTTTTAGTTGTCTTCAGAGTTATGAAAAAGAGCAAAGAATCAGGCAGGAAGAAGCAAAAACTGTAAGATCCAATGATGAAAAATACAATGCCAAACTTAAAGAGTTGAACCAGGAAGAAGCAGAGAACAAGATGGCTGTTGAAGAGATTAGCTCCATTTGTAAATCAAAGCCTGCTCTTAATTTGAATAATAGGAGAGGCCCTAGCTTGAGGGCAAGATCCTTAGGAAAGGCTCCCACTTATAAGAATGCAAATCCTTTTAGAAGACTGGAATTAAAGGGTGGAGTTCCAAAGCAAGAGTTGGTTTCTCTTACCAAGCAACTGCCCAGGAGTGAAAGAGATGGTCAACATAGAGAAGCAGAAGCAGCTGTGATTCCATGTGGTTCTGGTTTTAGAGGCCTCAGTGATGCAAGAGGGAGGAAATCATGGAATCCTCCTCCAAGATTTCAAAAATCGGCAGAATCCAGGCATCTTGAGGCAAGAAACCTGCAGTTTAGAGGCCCAAGAAGGGCAGTTTGTGCTGTGGAATTAAAGCCTGGTTTGCTATTGAGAAGTAAAGATGTTAGAGATGTTAAAGATGTTAGACATAATGTGGGACACCTGACAAGGAGAGCTGTATACCCTGGGAGGAGTCAGCTCAAGAGAGCAACGTATTCTATGGGCAGCTGCATTGGAGGGGTGGAACCAAAGCCCTTTGGAACTGAGATGATTTCAACAAGAGGCTCACCTGTTGGACTTGGAGCTACAAGATTTGGAGTTTGTCCTGCTGGTTTTTGGTCTTGTTATGGACCAATCTTTCCTGGATATTCCCCCATTTCTTCCTTTTGGAATGGGAATGTTATTCTGTGCCATTGTATGTTGGAAGTATGTAACTCGTATTTTGATTTTATAGGAGGCTTTGGACTTTGGATTTTTGGACTGTTGGGACTACCATTGTAGTCTATGAAGACTTTTAAAATTGGGCTGAGTATGGTTTGCATAATGAGATGGCAATGAGCCTGTGGGGGTCAGGGGTGGAATGTCATGGTTTGAAATGTGTCCCCCACAGTCTCATGTGTTTGGCAAGGTCATGGCACCTTGAGAGGTGGAGTTTTGCTGGAGGAAGGCAGTCACAAGGGGTAGGTCTTGAGGTGGATTAGTCCCACCCTACCTCCAGGAGAAGTCAGCCTTTGCAGCAAGCAGTCTGCAGCTATCCAAGATGTCTGCGGTGACTTAGCCTCCTCCAGCTTTGGCCAGCCAGCCATGCCACCTCTACTTTGAGAGACTGTACCTTCCCTTGGAACTGTAAGCTGACTAAACCTCCCTTTCTCCCTTAAGTTGCTTGACTTTGGGTGTTCTCTCACAGCAATAGTTTAAGAGTAACTGCTACAATTAGCAACAATTTTTTTTTTCTGTTGTCCATTCTGGACCTTCATGTATCACTGAACCTACTCTTGTCAGCTCAGACTTTCATAGGTTCTACAAACTAAAGATTTAGCTGCAGAAATCAGAGAAATTACAAGTGAGAAGAGTGCAGCCTCTGAGGAAGTGGAAGAGAAAGGCATCAAGTCTGACTAAGGATGCACTGTGTCTGCTAGTGCTCCTGCCTCCTTTCTGACATCCCACAGGAGTATTAGATCAGCTATTTTGCAAATGCAAGTAGTTCCAGGAGGGAACTAAAAGGAGGGAACTCCACCCCATCCCATTCTTTATGTGTGAATATTTTTTAAAGAGGTGAAGTTATCTGGTGGTTGTTTACCATTTGATCCAACAAGAATATAGTGGAACACTGAATCAAGAAAGTGTGAGTCTGTCTTGCTATCAGTGTAACATTCTGTCCATGGGGGAATCACTTTCATATACTGCTGTACAAAGCATATTAAATGGAACCTTGTTAAATCAGTCTTGTACTTAACGTGTCTGTGTTATTTTGAGTACTTATAGTTCTGTGTTGCTAGTTAAACCACTTATTGCTACTGCCCTGTCTTAATAGCATGTGCTCAGGAAAGTCTCTGATTGTGGTGGTCCAGTTTCCTTAGTCATTTCGATAATGTGCATCCAGCCCTGAGTACACAGCAAACAGCTGAGTAGTGTGAATGATGGAACAGTGAACGAGTGAGTCAGAGTCATCTGAATTTACTGGTGCTGGCATGAGATCCACTAGGGAAGATTTGCATCCCAGATGGAAGCTGGAATATCTCTTGGACACTGTTTTTGAAACACAAAATGCGATCTGCAGTATACCTGTGTTAACACATGCATGTGAATTGAAATGTCCGTGTCCTCGTCTTCAGTCAATAAATCTGTATTATGAAACAAGATAAAAGTTTCATGGAATCAGTGAATTTCATTACAAAAAAAAGTAGACATGTACCCTTCATCTTGTAGTTGAAACAAATTCAAAATGAATCACAGACCTTAAAGTAAACAAAAAAACTATAAAATTGTTAGAATAATCCCCCACAAAATCTGGATTGCCCAAGGTCTTAGGGCAATGCAAAAGTGATAAGTCCATGAAGTAGTTTATACATTGATCTCCATCAACATTGCAAAGTTCTCTCTGCCAGAGATGCTGTTCAGAAAAGAATTTAGAAAAAATGTTTCCAAAGTATTATCCATCAGCTAAAGATTGTTATTCAAAATGTGTAAAGATCTCACAGGCTTATTAAGTAAGCAAACAATATATGTCTAAATTAATTCATGTTATTTTGCAAGAAAGAGAATCTAAAAATCTGTCCTGCTATATTAGTCCAGTTCTGTAACACTCTATGATGTCATTCACAATGTCACTGGAAAGACAAATGGCTAGAATTTTAGGGTAGCAAAACTGTGGGAACAGATACATATAGTTACAAATTTGTTCAAACCCATAAGTTGTATGACATCAAAATTATGAGCTATTGACTTTGAGGACAAATGAGGACCAGCAGGAGTTCATCAGTATCAGAAGAATGCAGTACTGTGGTGGGAGGCACAATGATGGGAGAAAATGAAGGTGAATGTATATGGAATACCTCTGTGCTTTCCCGTGATCCTGGAATGTAGAAGTCAACTGAAAACATTTAACATCTAAAAGGTACAAGAATAAAGTTTTATTTTACTCCCTGAAAGAATTAAAAGATTGACTGTAACAGGAGTTGAAAGAGTCAGTCCTTGTAAGGCAGTGGAACATTGAAGAAATTGGCTATAAGTGGGACTTTAGTAGCAGGAGCAAATGTGAATAGTTATTATATTTTCCTCTCAATATTCCAAAAGAGTCTTTTCTGAGGTAGATTGTTAAATCAGGATAGGCACCGCCATATCTGTAATTCAACTGCTGAAGTTCAAGCAACCTCCAAGGTTTCTTGCCGTGTCCTTATCCAATCAATCTGGTAGAACATGTCTCAGTTTGGAAAAGATGGATTCGAAGAAACAGCTTTCGGGAAAAGGACATGGCTTTATTTAGAGAAATAAGGAAAAATATGGGGATTGTCAGGTCTTGGTGTTTTTTTTCCCAGTTCAGGCCTAAAGCCTGTTCCTTGGTGAAGGTCACGTAACCCCATGGACAGGTGCTAAGAATTTCTTGGAATGTCACAATATCGCCCATGGACAGATGCTAAGTATTCCTCAGGTAATTTGTGTCTCTGGTAGAAGGAATTCTTCTGGGAATTAGGAGTGCCTTTTACCTGCTCCTAGGGTTTTTGGAACTAGCTTCCTGCTCTCTGATCTAGAGAAGAAGTCTTTTTAACTTGTAGTCAAATTCTAAATAGAGATTTCATGTCTAGTCACTTACAATAAGTAGACTTGTTAGCCAGAATGTGTGCACTGATTTTAAGGAAATTAGAGAATAACTTCTAGAGTCTTAAAACATAGGTGGGTAAAATTCCATCTATGTACTAACTCAGAAATTCCAGAAGTATAAGACTATGCTATCAGTCCACTAGAACCTTAAAAGAAACTGTGATACCCTCTTACCCTGGCTGAAGGCCAAGGAAGAGACCATCATGCCAGAAAGTCTAGATGCCAAGACTGCACCTGGAGATGGTATTTGCAATCCAAAGTGGGAGAATCTGTGTCAGAAGCAAAGGGGGCCTTGTCTTTCCTATCCCAAACAGCACTCTTATGAGAAATTACGGGATGGACCATTCGAGTGCACTCCCACCAATGATCCCCTCTGCCCCAAAAGAGACACCCATGGCAGGCATATGGGGCCTGACAGATCAGACCTCAGGTTTGGAGAATGCATGGTTCACAGATGGGTCATCTAACTGATGGCAATACACTTCTGGAATTCCTCAAAGGAAGACATAAGCAACCTTACTATTAAAGGAATAGAAGGATGCTATTATAGGAGGAATTATTCTTTTAATAATTATATTGCTTAAATGTTTTCTTCAGTGCATACCTCAGTAGTGCTCCATCGACAGAACCAGCTATAGCTTATGGGCCTTGAGTATCCAAGTGAAGGCCCTCCTAGAGACGTGGTTCAAGCTTGGATAGTAGAGACTGCATGAGCTGCATACAACTTCCCAAGTTAGAACCTGCTGCCATGCCTGGTGCCCATGTCGACCTGCCTGACTGGAGAGGATCAACCTGGAGAGGGCAACAACAAAAGCTCACGCTGGGACTCCTATAGTTAACTGTAAAATATGTTCCTTGCTGAAATCAAAAGGAGATCATTCTGCCTCTGTGTATTTTAAAGAAAGCAGTCTCTGTTAAAATTGTCAACTAGGTAGGCTCAGCCCCATGGCTATCCGGTGAAGCATTATAGATTAGATAAGTTTGGAAATACTGAGAGAATGTTTCTGTTAAGTGCCTTTGACCTCAAGCAATGGGTTAGGTTCTTGAAAAAATGTCCACCCTGAAGGTGATTTTTGCTGACTAGAAAATTATATGTCTGTTGTAGGTGCAACATTCTTTACCCCAAAATTTTCTGTATAAAAGCTGTCACGAAAGTTTCAATAAATGGGTTCAGAATTCACTCGGCCTAAAAAGAGTTGCGTGTGTTCTGTTCTCCACCTGGTCCTGGGGAGCCCTGGTCTCAAGGCTGCGACTCTGGTCTGCAGCAGTTTCTTCCCTCAACCATCTTAAACCTCACCCTTGAGTGTATCAGAAAAGCACGTCTGTGGTCAGGTGGATGGTAATACAGTTGACGACCCAGGACACCCAGCCCTTTCTGCGGATTGTGTTGCCATCTAATCCACGAAGGGAAATTCAAGTGTTTCAAGCTGGCAAGAGGATGAATGCAGCACCAAGGCTTAAATATCTGAGTAGCCTGCCAAAGTAACAGGCAACAGGTTCCTGAAGACTCAATGACCTTGCATTTGAAGCTGAGAAAGAAGAGGATGCACCCTTATTCCCTGCATGGGAGTAGGACATGCCCCAGGCCAGCTGTGGACCATCTAGTGCCAAGTAGTGACTGTGACCCCAGCCCAGGCTTTGGACTTCTGAATCTGAAAGCACTGATTAGAGGGGATGAAGTGAGATATTTCAGAGAACAAATTTGATTTGTAAAACAAACTGCCACACACCGCTTCTCCTCTCAGGACTGCCCTGGAAAACAATGCCCTGATCAGACTTCGTGGTAACCACAGAGAAATACCAGATAGTACATGTGCATCTTCCAGCAATGTTGAACTTGGAACAAATCATAGCTAATCTGCATTTGTTTTAAATTTGTACTAATTTTGGGTGGGAAAACCAACTTTTTTAGATATACATTAGAAAGGGAAAATGGATATTGGATCAAATACTCATCAAGATGGAGTCAAGGGCAGTGCAGGGGCAGTAAAACTGAAAAAAAAAATCAACAAACCATAATTCAGAAAATCAGAGACTCTATATCAACCACCTGGAACCAGGCCAGCCTACTCTCTCCCCATCCTAAAGCTCAGGGAAATTTGGGGAAGAGGGGGCAGTAAGATTGTAAGACCCTAAAGATGGGGAGGAGCAACTATATGCAAGATACTCCATACAAGTTAGCGCTGAAGTAATCATAATAGAACTTTGTATGACCTGCACAATTACCAACATATCATTGAACCCCCAAAGTCTAGCATGGATCACAGGCACTAAGATCCTTACAGGCAAGGGATTAACAGCCACAGTAGTGTTCCTATACTAAAGGGGAACACAAAAAAGAGCCGTGGGCAATGCCACTGAGTCCTTACACCTCATCAGAGAGAAGGACCCAGAGGGAAGTTTGACATGTACTCTAAAGGATGCTCCAGGAATGGGGGGGGGTGAGCACTGGGAAAAAAGGAGGGAGAGGGGGAAAAGAAATGGAAAGGGGAGGAGGGAACAAGGGGATCCAGGGAGGGGTGGAGGGAGGGAGGGGAATGGGGTACTTATCAACTTTGTATGAGTGGAAGAAATAAATAAAAAAAAAGAAAAGGGAAAATGATTTTCTTATGGATTTCCCCATTTTTCATTGACTTTTACATTTTTTATGTAGATATGGGTATATACACATGTGAGGGTGTGGGTATAAAATAGGATACTGTGTGTGCAATCATCCTCAATTGCTCAATCTATTTATTGCTTTGCTCTGGGGTTTCTAAGCCTCCACCTTCCAGGGGCAGAAGTAAAGGCTGTCGCCATTTCCACATAGCCATATTTACCTGGGATCTGGGATCAAAACTCAGGTCCTTTCAGTTGTGAGGCAAAGACTTTGTCCCCTGAACCATCTCTCCAGTCCAGTCATGGAGCTCACTGTAACTCCAGCATTACATCAGCAGCTCACATGACATTTCCTCAGCCTCCTTAATTGGCTTCCTCCTGCCTCCCCCACAACAAGGCTGCTGGAATTGGAAACCTCAGTAAATGCAAGCTGTGATGGGGCACCATCTAGTTGTGCACTGAATCTTGGAGTTTAGTACCATCACATGGAGATTTACCACAGGAGGCACAATGGCCAAGTGTTCACATGCCAGAGTTTTTAAAAAAGGGGCTCCAGTCCAGAAAATGAGGTTCTTTCTGATGGGGGTTAAAAGTTTAGCTTTTTATAGAAATTCATTATTGGTCCACAAATCTCCTTAGTAGAGAAGTGTAATTCCACGAACTTTTTATACATTCTTTCCCGAATTTCTCACTTGTCCTTCTCCCAGTCATATGTCATTTTTAATCTTCAAGGGTGACAGCACTGAGGTTTTGTCTGGTCATTTTCTTTGTGGTGTTCAGTGTGTATCATGCCAGTTCCCTTTTATTCATTTTTGTTTTGCTCAGAATGAGATTCAAGTGCACATAGCTTTAAAGAATCTCCATGTTGTATGTATTTTATCATAAGGCAACAATTGGTCTAAGAATAAAGGAAAATTTTTCTGTTTAGAAGAAAAACCACTCTGAAGCAGGTGGATACACCACAGGAGGAGCAGCTGGGCAGCCCAGCCTCACCCTTCTGTTCCCAGGGTGGTTTATGTCACGGGGTGCATCACTGTGGGAGGCCAGTTGTAACTCTGCTGACAGTAGTAAGTGGCAAGATCTTCAGGCTGCAGGCTGCTGATGGTGAGGGTGAAATCTGTCCCTGATCCACTGCTGCTGAACCTCGAGTGGACCCCAGAGATGGTCTCAGAAGCATACTTGATGATGAGCTTTGGAGCCTGGTTGGGTTTTTGCTGATACCAGTGTAAGTGTGTATCAACATCCTCATTGGCCCTGCACTTGATGGAGACTGTTTGTCCTGGAGTCACAGACAGAAGGGCTGGAGACTGGGTCATCACAACATCACCTCTGGAGGCTGAAACCACATATGCAGCATTAGGAGAATATGGCCATGTACATGAAAGGCACTGCTTAAGTACTTAGAAAAGGGAAATTACTATGTCTCACTTTCTATAAAGAGAAAGATTAATGACACATGCTTTAGGTGTCCCAAAAAGGAAAGAAAATTATATATTTAAAGAAAATCCATACATTTTCCTTGGCCCAAATATTCTTACCTGAAGCCCAGAAGAGCAGAAGTCCAAGGAGTTGTGACGGGGACACCATCTTGCCGCTTTCCCTTTTGCACATGGATCTTGCACAGCACAGAGTGAGGCTTATATGTTCCAAGAGGGAGGGACTTTTCAGATGAAGAAGCAGTTATGCAAACGAATGGAGTTCTTAGTGTTCTAAAAGCCCAAACTGTCCTGAGAGCAGGCTTTCTAGTTCCTTCTCTGTGTGCTGTGTCTCCCTCTGCTGGCCAACTGATGAGATGCAGAAATTGAGGAAGATTGTGTTGCTTCTCCAGATGTGTACAGTGTAAGGACGTCCTAGGAAATACTGATTTTTTGAAAACAAAATCATCTCATGTCTCAGGACTCAGTAGGGAGTGAAGTTGACTGTGTTACATTGAGTCTCAGGTACAGGACATTCCCTAGAGTATTACAGCATGTATCACCTGGTTGATATATAATTAGAGCTCATGAGCAAGAAATAGAAGGATGGATGTCATAAAAGACATGATCCACTGAGGGTGAAATCTAAAGCTTATATAAACATGTAGGTCTGCCCATTGGTGAGCTTGGCACAGGTGTTGACAATTGATGCTCTTCAACATTTTCAAGGTCTAAACAAGTATGGAATCTTGTGGTCCAGTCACTGAGAATTATACTAATTTTAGGTAAGTTTTTCTAGAGTGTTAAAATATCACATGCCATACTATATTCACTAAATCAACTGATGTGTTGTGTTGCTCAAAGACCACCATTGAGTACCAGTCTGTGTCAGAACAGAATACTTCAGCAAGTTCAAGTTTGAAGTAAATGAACTTGTCCTTTGGGAAATGACCAAGCTGAAGCATATTGTAAAGAAAGAACTTTGTCTGGATTTTCTGATTTAGTACTGTTGCTTTGACTGGCTGCTTCTATCTCAGGCACTTCAACATTATTTTAGACATTATGGAGGTCCCAATTACCAAAGGTCACCAAATTGGTGATGAATTTAGTGTGGACAACTGAATGGTACAGCCCCCTATTTTCCAGAACTATGGAACTCCAGCACTCCTCCTGCCTCAACCACCCAAGTAGCTCAGACTGCAGGAGTGTGCAGGCATGTGAAACTTCACCTGGCCTGTTTTGATTTAAGGGAATTCAGGATAAAGATGATTCCACAGAAGACCACATCATCACTGGAAGAACATACAACTCCTCACTTTGTAGTTCCTCCCAGATCCTGGGATCTTGGTGTGCATGCCCATGAAATAATTCTATCTCATTTGATACAATGATACAAACTGATTATATCAAACTTTCTGATTTCATGTTGCTTTCCTTTGGCAACATCACTCATGGAATGCAATGCATCATGATCATATCCACCCCCACTATCAACCACTCTCAGCCCAATATAATGCTTCTTCCTTCTACATTCTTGTCCTTTCTTTATTCTTTCTCATCATAAATGAATAGCACACTGAGTATAACTTGTGCTTCCCCCACACAGGGATATGTTGTTTTCATAGGAGTATGGCTAACTTTCCACTAACAAACCTGCAAGGAATTACAACTCTCCCACTTTGATAGCAAGTAAGTGCCTACAGATTCTCAACTACGGGTTGTAGCCTCCCATGTATCTTAAAATGTCAGACTTAATCATGCCCAGGACATGTGTAGAAAATCACAGCTGTGCTAGATCAGGAGCAGGAGCCACGTGATGCTACTGCTCTGCTCTTCATCTTCAAACTCTGACACACTTTATGTCCCGTCTTCTCTCATGATTCCTCAGCTTTGAGTGATTTAAAAAAAAAAAAACAACCTATTTTGGGTTGGTCATCATTTGTCACTTATTTTCAGCAACTCTGGCATGTATGTATCTGTGTTTTTACCACAATTCTTGGCAAAAAGAAGCATTCCTGATTACAACTAGGAGTAGCATTGGCCTATTGATAGAAACAGGATAAAAGGATCTAAAGGATAATGCAGTGGAAAACTGTCTATGATTCAAAGGCTTGTTAAGTAGTGACCTCAGTTTATACATCTGAACTCATGACAAAGGAAAGATAAATCCACAGGATATGGGGATATATCAACTCCTAGATAGTCCTTGGTTATTTCATTTCTTGGTTGACAATACATTTCCCCATAAATGAGTAATATTCATAAATTTGAAAATTGGTTTACAATACATTTCCCACAAATGCCTTTGTATTATTCTCATATTTCTATTCTTGTGATGTGACAAATATGTGAGCCAAGCAATTCATGAATTCTTGGTAATGCTTGCAGTTCTGGTTAATATTGATCATGATGACTGGAAAGCAAGCTGACCACACTATACCCACAGGATGAGCTCAGAGAGCAGGCATGCTTTCTAGCTTGCCAGTCTGCAAAACCAAGTAATTCTCTATCTTATCCACATGCCCAGGGATTGGTACAGGCTCAGTCTTTTCACATCGATTATGTAATCTCCTGTAGGCTTGCAGAGAAATTCTCATAAATTGAATAATTCTTCATAGGTGTGCCTGAAACATTCGGTTATAAATATCTAAATTAATAAATACAACTAACTGCCACTTCATTACCTTATTAACCAAGTAATGTCATACAGCTTAAGGCAACAAAAACCGCATTCTCTTCAAAAGTGTTCACGTGGATTGTGAACATAAACTTTGGTAGGTTTCCACTGAAGCATGAAGGTGTGATTCGTGTTTCTTCCTTGCAAGACTGATGTCATGGTGTGAGTGAGACCGTGGTCTCAAGTGTACTTGTGAATATCACAAGAACACAGTGTCACCGAGTCTGTCTGTGCAGGCTGAGTGCCTTTTGCTTTGCATTTTCCCACAATGAGAGAAAGTTTGAATCAGGAAAGACATAGTCCTACATATAATTCTTGGGCTGAAGTTGGGTGAAGAGAGGTGAGGTGTACAGGAAACTTCCAGCTTCCGTCCGTTGTCCCTGTCAGCAGAAAACATGGCCGCCTCTGAGAAATGTAGTAAAGTAGGTGGCAAAGCCCCAAGGACCACCTTGAGCAGCCCACCCTCACACTGCTGCTTCCCCAAGTAGTTCATGTCATGGTGCATCACTGTGGGAAGCCAGTTGTAACTCTGTTGACAGTAATAAGTGGCTACAGGCTGCAGGCTGCAGGCTGCTGATGGTGAGGGTGAAATCTGTCCCTGATTCACTGACCTTGAACTTCAAGGGGACCCCAGAGATGGTCTGGGAAGCATATTTGATGAAGAGCTTTGGAAACTGGTTAGGTTTTTGCTGGTACCAGTATAAAATTGTAACAATGTTCTGGCTGGCCCGGCACTTGATGGATACTGTTTGTTCTGGAGTCACAGACAGGACAGATGAATACTGGGTCAGCACAACATCACCTCTAGAGGTTGAAACCACACATGGAGCATTAGTAGGAGGAAAGACAAGAGAAATATTGTAAACATGAAATCTAACATCATTTCAAAAACTATATGTGAGGCAGAAATCCCAAGTATATAAAAGTTATGTATTTCAATACATTTTCTTTGTCCACATCTTCTTACCTGAAACCCAGAAGAGCAGAAGCCCAAGGAGCTGAGATGGGAACAGCATCTTCCCACTTT
The DNA here is from genome assembly GCA_023101885.1 of Typhlomys cinereus. Classification (NCBI taxonomy): domain Eukaryota; kingdom Metazoa; phylum Chordata; class Mammalia; order Rodentia; family Platacanthomyidae; genus Typhlomys; species Typhlomys cinereus. The sequence goes on along the minus strand of JALPQD010000416.1, from coordinate 1,833,428 downwards.
CCTTGTGCATGTGGCTCATGCACAGCACAGAGGAAGATTTTCTTATAATATTCTAAGAGGCAGGAAGTCTTCAGATGAAATAAGTTCTTATGCAAACGATGAGATTTCATATCATTTAAATCCTGCACTGCCTAGAGAGCAGGTCCCTAACCTGAGCACATCTTGTGATTCTGTCTCCCTCTGCTGGTCATCTGAGATGTGCAGACAGCGCTCCACAGGCTCCTGTGCTGAGCACTGGGACTCAGCCCATGGCACTGTGCAAGGTGCAGGTAAACACTAAGGGGCGTGGTGACCTCATGTAAGCTCTGCTGTTCGAGTGGAGTGACCCTGAAGGGCACAGGGGGTCTCATCCCTGTTCTTCTTCTTATCTGCCCAGCTGTAATGAGATGAGCAACTTCTTGAAAAATGTTGTTCTTCCATGATACAGTCCCTTAATCTACGCCTAAAAGTAACAAGTTAATCAATGTACAGTGGATCCTGTGAGGCAAAACAGCCATTCATTTTAAATCCACTACCAAAGCTGTTTGTTTTGTGTGTTTATGTAGAATAGCTGCAATAAAACTTCTGTTCATGAATATGGCATATTCATCCTCTAGATTGGGTCTCCCTTACTTCCACTTTGCATTATTTTATCATTTACAAAGGTCCATGTTTCTTGGTCTGGTCACTGTTTATAGAAGATGCTTGAGGTTTTTTCCTTTCATGTAAGCATTTCCTTTACAATTGATCATCAAGTGACACTGTGAGTTGCTCTTGAGTGTCTGTTTTCATGATTCAATATCATAGGGAAAGGAAGTCATGTCATGTTTTTAGTATTTAACAGTACTGGGCTCTCTGAAAAGAATAATTGATTAAACCTTGTACTTTATTAGGCTCTGTGGCTAACCTGCTCCTTAAATAAGAAGACTCATTATACATGTATCTTGTCCCTCAATTAACAGTGTGAGGACTTAAAATGAGTACTGACATCCTTGCAAAATATTTTCCGATGAAGGCACTAAAGAAAGCCTTCAGAAGCCTGGAAAATTTTCTGAAGTCCCATAGCTCATGGCCTGTGTAGGAGTCATGTGGGACCTGAGGTTTTTGTTTGGGGAAGTAACACTGTAGTGCCGTGGCCACTCAGCACAGTAGTAACTGCCAGCATCGCTTCTCTGCACATTGGTGATGGAGAGCATGAAATCTGCCCCAGAATGGCTGCCACTGAACTGTGATGGAACTCCTGAGGCCAGAGCTGATGTGCTATCAATCATCATTATAGGAGACTGGCCTGAAATCTGTTGATACCAAGTGTACTTTGTCTTGTCACTGGGATTAGTGTGGCAGGTGACGTGATCCTGTCTCCAAGGCTGACAGACAGAGTGGCTGGAAACTGAAGTTTCATAAGACATGGAAAAAACAGGTAAAATACAGAGTCTAATAAAAATCTCACATATCACAAATATCAAAGAAAGTACATATGGATGAAGGAGCAGTTTCCCTTGGAAAAATACTTGTCTTAGCACACATTCAATATGAGACTCTTGGGCATCTCTGGTAGATTTCCAGAGAATTACTTTCTGAGGATGATTTCCCTACCCCTATTCTCACCTGCAAGCAACAACAGAAAACACAAAATAGGAGATGAAGGCTGCATCATGCTAGGTGTGTTCTGAGTCACCCTGTCTGATCTTTTCCTGTCCAGGGACCACCATTTATGTCATCTCAGATAAGGAGACTTTCCTGTGGAGGATTATGCAAAGCAGATTCTGTTAGTTCTTCTTGCAGCAGCTGTCGAAAGTTTGTTTTTGTTCCATGTGCTGAGTCTGTAGTGCTGATGTGGGATCTTTTTCTGGAATTCCTGGTTCCTGAACCTCTGAGAGGATGTTGTCTGCATCTGCTGTTAACTGATGCTGACACCTCCCTGCCACACAGTTAGGTCTGCTGGTCATACCACCAGCTTGCCCATCTACAGTGGATAAAACATTGGACTTGGCAATGAGATTTTCTTGGCTTATCTTCTGCAACCCTCCACCTCACCAGGGAGCCCCATGCTGTAGGGAGCACAGGGGACAGCTTGGGGAGTGTCTGCCAGGACAGGCTTCCTAGAGCAGGTCAGAATCACAGGTTGGCAGCCGTGGATAATTATTACAGGCAAGAGCCCACATACAGCCTTTTTTTCTCAGTGGACAGGCAGGAAGCCAAAGGCCTGATGCTGTGAGGTCAGGATGGACCCAGGACCACTATCTGAAGCCTTCAGCTCAGGTGCCCCTGCTTTTCCTATTTTCTAATCTCTACATCTCACTGAATCACCAGCCAGGAGCGCCTGGAATTCCCTGATCATTTTCAGATAGATTCAGGCTCTTTTGGGTGATTTCTACTTGAAATCATGTCTATAGACCACTGTGATTAGTGCAAACACCATAGCAGAGAATGAACTGGAGGTTGTAGGAAGGACATCACAGTGAGCCCAGGTGCAGGCCAGATACAGGAGGCTGCTCTCATCATGAACGTTCATCAGGAGTATTTTCATTTAGCATCCATAGTGATTGGTTCTATCTACATTTCCTAGTTTCTATACCTCCTTCTTCAATGCATATGATATTCACAGACCAAATTTTTGGTTATCTCTTAAGACAGCATTAATGTGAATTTTTTGAAAGACAATGTCTACAATAAAGCTCAAAATCTAACCATTTGACTTGGATATGGAATTTTGCCTGCAGAATTGTGTGCTCAAGTTTTGTTTTTAATCAGTGTTGTTACCTAGGGAAGTGATGGAAACTTTAAACCAGTCTGTTAGAAGGAGATTCCCTGGGACTTCTCTCTCTTTCTCTCTCACTCTCTCTCTCTCTCTCACTCTCTCTGTCTCACTCCTTCTCTCTCTCACTCTCTCTCTCTCTCTGTCTCTCTTTCTGTGTGTCTCTCTCTACATGTAGTAAACACTCTTCTCCACCAACACTCTAACCTTTCAAAATTAACCAATGCTTCATCACACAAACAGAACCAGAGGCTACGACTTAACCTCTGGAGCCCTGAGCTAAAAACAACCCGTCCCCATTTTCATTGCTTTCTTTCAGGAATTCATCAGTATGGGAAAGACAGCAGACTAATATAGAGGGTAAAACCTCCAGTTCACATAGCTAAAAGAAAAAACACATAAATGGTACAAACATGCTAACCCAAGAAATAGTTGACTTTCATAATCGAAATAATAAATTATTGATGAAATAATTTGAAGAAGATACACCAGGAATAATATGCTAACTTCAACGCCAATGCATTATACCATGTAATGTATTGGATTAGATGTATGTTACTATGAAGTGTGTGAATTCTCATGGAAGGTAGTCAAAACAGGTTGAGACTTTCCTGGATATTGCCTTGAAATGTCATAGGAATATATGATTATTTCAAAGCATTAAATAAGAGAAATCTCATAATAGTCTTGAAAATCCTTGTAGCTCTGAAATACTTTTTTCAAAAGTTGAGTATTATTCAGAGTTTAAGTTTACTTTTTAGTAGAATTTGAAAAATCTTGATTAATTCACATCCCCAAAATAACAATTTTTGGTACTGTATTCCTACCAGCATAGGGATCATAAAACTGTACAAAGTTGCAAACTCATTGCATCTGAGAAATGCCTAAAGCAGGGGCAACACCTCCCTCAGGAGGAGCTGGGGCAGCCCAGGCTCAGGTTGCTGCTTCCCTTGGTGCTTTGTGTTGAGCTGTCAATCACTGGGGGAGGAGGGTGGTAATACTGCTAACAGGAAGAAGCTGCAGCAACTTCCAGCTCCAGCTGCTGATGGTGAGAATGAATCTGTCCTGAACCTTGTTACTGCACTTCGACGGATCTCAGAGATGACTGTGAAATGTGTGTGATGAGAAGCTTTGCAGCCCTTTTTTTTTCCTTCACATTTTCAGGAGTCATTGTAAGCTTGTGCTAATGTCCTGGCTGAAACAGATATGGATGGAAACTAATTCTGCTGGATTCACCTATAGGATATCTAGGGATGGGTCACAACCATCAACTCTAGATGCTGAATACACCCATGGAATGTTAATAATGGAGAGGAAAATAATTATTTTTAATTTTCTCAATTTTAGGCCTAAAAGCCTATACAGATTCCATGTGATGCAGAGATATTAATAAAAGAAGAAAATAAAAAAGTTTAAACAAAATCTCCACTTTTTCCTTTATCCACATAATCTCATCTGAGATCCAGTAGAAAAGCCTCAGGAGTGGAAAGGATACAGCACCTTCCTGCTTTCTCACTTCTTGAAAACTTAGAAAAAGACTTTCTGATAATATTCTGAGCGACTGGGACTTTTTATCCGAAGCAACCCTTATGCAAATGATAGGATTTCTAGTGTTTTAAGTGATGAGACTGTCCAGACAGCAGGCTGCCAGGTCCCTTCTGTAGACACATAATGTCTCCCTCTGCTGGACACCAGAGGAGATGCTGAAATAATCCTTAGAGGTGTGTGTGTGTACATGCTTTCCAGAGACTCGGTTGAACAGTGCACACAATCTAATGCGGTCTTTCATACAGCTGCTGTGGTCAGAACAGAGTGACACCTCACATCATTTTTCTTCTCAAGTCTTGAAAACATCCATGTTCTGTAAATCCAAAGATTCTCATATAAATTCAATGCACAAAGACTTTAGCCAAGAATTATTTTATTTAATTAATCAAAACCCAAGGAAAGAACACACTGTAAATGAAAGAAAAGTGTTAATGTACATGCAAAAGAGTACTTTTACTCTATAAGGAAAGCAGTCAGCAAAAGTACACATTGGGGCAGAGAATAAATAATTTAGTCAAAGTTTTGCCTAAATAAGTTAAAAAATATTCTGACAATCAAAAATATGAGTCCCAGGAAAGAATTATTTCTGGTATTAAGGGGAAAATCCAGTGTTGTTCAGAAATAATAAAAATAAATACATTTATAAAGTTTACTGAAACTCTAACATCTCAAGAAGTATTTCTAGGAATATTATATTAGGAATAAAATAAAGGTAGTGCCTTCTGAAAAAAATTGGAATCCTAAGCCTGAAAATAAAATAAAATTCTACAATACAGAAAACCACCATATGAAAAAGATAAACAAAAGGAGTGCATAAAGGGATTAATATACGCAATACAACTAGAAAATAAGTAATAAACTAACATGATTTAGTTCTCACACATTGACAATTATGAGTACAAATGGATTAAATCTTGCAGATAAAATGGTTAGACAGGTGAAGAGGAGGGTCCTTATCTGTGGGTTTACAGAATGTAGTGACATTTAAACTACTGTAGAGGCCTCAGCCCCTGCCATGGCAGACAACCCAAAGGAAAATCCAGGGCCCACACAAGTAGACAGGAAGAGAGAGGGAGATTCATGGTTTAGTTTAGGGAAGAGAGGGTGGGAGAGAGAGGAGGAAAGAAAGGAGTCAGGAGGGAAGGGGGAAGGCACAATCACTCATTACATGTGTTAATGCTCACAAACATGACAAAAGAAACTTGATTCCAGGAAGCTCACATGGTAGAAATAAAGTTTCCCTCTGACTTCAAATCTATCCCGAATTTTCCAAGCATGTGTGTACCCCTTCTCTCTGTCTTGCTGATGCTCAAAATAAATAGATGACCAATTAAAATACAAAAAAGGCTGCTCAACAAAAGATACACTTCCAGTGAGAGAGAGAGCCCAGCCCAGCCCAACCACCCCAGAGCCCCACGCGTCCCGGCGGCGAGCACCCAGGCCGACTCAGGCTTAGCCTGGGCCCCGGCCGGTACCCAAGTCCCTGGCATCCTCCCGCCCCGTGTGCCTCCTCACCCTCCTTGATCCGAGGTGAAGAATTCTGCCATTGAGCCAGCAAGCGCAAGAGCCCATCCCAGCCCCGCCCCCCACCCAGGAGCCGCCTGGCCAGCAGCACCACGCTGCACAGCCGCCGGCTTTGCCCCCAGGGACCCGCCCCCCTCCGTGCCGACCTTCCCAGGTGAGCCAGGGAGCCAGAGAGCCTAGTTCAGCCCCGCCCCCCACCCCAGAGCCGCCAGGCCAGCAGCACCAGGCCGCGTGGACGCAGGCTTAGCCCCCGGGACCCCGCCCTGGGCCCCAGCCCCTCGCACCCTCCCACCCCCGCGTGCCTCCGCCCCCCCCAGGTCTCAGGTGAAGAATTCTGCCATCAACATTAGACCCTTCTGCCTCTCTGGCCCACTGGGGACTTACGCACATGGCCCACAGAAGACACACTGCTACTCAGAATTCAATAGAACCCAAAGGAAACTCAAGCAAAATTCTAAGGAACAAAGGGATCACAGGCCATACATCTGGAATCCACTACAATCATTATATCACGTGGGCGAGTTTCTTCTCATCCAGCCCAAAGATAAGTAAACTTTTTCTTTTCACCTTACTGATCCTTTAAAGTATCAATGCTGTAGATCAACTTTCTCATACAGCCACCCCACAACATACAACTCCAGGGAGTACATCACTCACCCCCACATTTCACCAAGATACTAAATCGTAAAAGTGCACTACCAAACTAATATTCACCCCCTGGTAACATAACCTGACTTAACTGATGCACTAACAACCTAGTAGCCTCATCTAGGATATAACAATAACAATACACAAGCATACCCAATCCAAGGCAAGCACTAGTAATAACTGGCAAGTGTAACAATACCAACTACGTCGATTCAGTGAAAAACACACAGAAACTGAAAGGTCCTAAAAAACAAAACAACAATGTACAAGTCAAAGTGCAGATCCACGAGAAACAAAACCCAAGAAGACCAATCTCCTGCCGAAAGTATCAATCCCATAATGAGGGATTCTGACCAGAACAAATCCACAGAAAATAGCCATGAAAGCCTGACCCAACATAACGACTTTCAGAGTATGATCATTACCATGATTAATACTATGAAAGAGGAAATCCGAGAAGAGTTAAACAACCATATCAATCACTTTGAACAGGAACACAACAGGAACCTGGAGGAGTTGAGAAAAACACTTCAAGAAACAAAAATAGGTATGGAGCAATTAAAACAGTCTCAGGCAGAGTTTAAAATTGAACTAAAAGACAAGTTATCTTCAACCCAAAACTCAACAGAGAGTCTTATCAGTAGAACAAATGAGGCAGAAAATAGAATTTCAGATCTTGAAGACAAAGTGGAAGAATTAACCAGATCAATGGAAGAGATTGTTAAAGCCAAAAATATACTGGAGAGGAACATTCAACAGATATGGGACACCCTGAAGAAGCGTAACATGCGCATTCATGGAATACCAGAAGAAGAATCCCAAAATACCACATCGGAGGAAATATTTGAATTCATCATAAATGAAAACTTCCCACAACTAAAGAATGAGAGGCCTATCCAAATATAAGAGGCATTTCGCACTCCAAACAGATATGACCAAAATAGAAAATCGCCACAGCAAATAATAGTCAAAACACTCCACATTCAAGACAAAGAAAAGGTGTTGAGAGCTTCAAGAGAAAAAAACAACTCACTTTTAAAGGTAAACCTATTAGAATAACAAATGACTACTCAATGGAAAGAGTAAAAGCAAGAAGAGCTTGGAGAGACATACTTCAAGTATTAAATGAGCAAAAATGACAACCCAGACTGATATACCCAGCAAAACTATCTGTCATGATTGAGGGAGAAAGAAAAGTTTTCCAGCACAAAGACAACTTGAAGGGATACATGTCTACCAAACCAGGCCTTCAAAAAATGCTAGAAATGATACTCAAGCTTGAAGAAAAGAACAAGCATATCCAGGAGGACAGAAGGGAAGTATAATACCACCAAAACATAAATATCAAACAACATGCTTACAAAATCTACTAAACATAAAAAATGTCCAGAATTAAAAATAATTTCTCCATTATAACATTAAATGTTAATGGTATTAACTCGCCGATTAAGAGACACAGATTACAAACTTGGATTAAAAACCACAATGCAACAATCTGCTGCCTTCAGGAAACTCATCTCACCACAAAAGATAGGCACATCCTAAGAATGAAAGGCTGGTCCAAAATCTTGCAAGCTAATGGAACCAGGAAACAGGCAGGGGTAGCAATTATGCTTTCAGACAAAGTGGACTTCAAACCAAAGAAAATCATAAGATACACAGATGGATACTACATTTTAGTCACAGGTACAATTCACCAGGAAGACTTCACAATCCTGGACATTTATGCACCCAATACGAGCCCCTCCACATTCATTAAGAAAACCCTACAGTGCCTAAAGCAAAAAATCAACCCCCAAACGATAATTCTTGGGGACTTCAACACCGCCCTCTCAACATGGGATAGATCAACAGGTCAAAAGCTTAACAGGGACACTTTGGAACTTAATCAAACCATCCAACTTTTCACCCATGCACAAAAGAATACACATTTTTCTCAGCAGCACACGGAACTTTTTCCAAAATAGACCACATATTGGGCCACAAAAGGAATCTACACATATACAAAAAAGTAGAAATTCTAACCTGTGCCCTATCAGACCACCACGGCCTAAAGCTGGACATCCACAACACATCAAACAAGAGAAAATACACTAACTCCTGGAAACTTAACAATATGATGCTGAATGAGAACTGGATTAGGAAGAAATTAAGAAGGAAATTCAAGATTTCCTGAAAGTGAACGATAATGAAAATACAACTTACCAAAATCTCTGGGACACAATGAAAGCTGTCCTAAAAGGTAAGTTCATAGCTCTTAATGCCTACATCAAAAAAAATGTAAACATCAGAAATAAATAACTTAACAATGCAGCTTAAGGCTTTAGAGAAACTTGAGCAATCTGATCCCAAAATTAGTAGAAGAAAGGAGATTAGCAAAATAAGGGGAGAAATATCTGAAATAGAGACTAAGAAAACGATAGAAAAAATCAACCAGTCAAAAAGCTGGTTCTTTGAAAAAATCAATAAGATAGATACACCCCTAGCTAAATTAACCAAAAGCAAGAGAAACAAAACCCAAATTAACAAAATTAGAAATGAACATGGAGTAATCACTACTGATACCCAAGAAATCCAGAGAATTATAACATCATATTTCAAAAACTTATACTCTGTGAAGTTTGACAACACAAAAGAGATGGATGAATTTCTAAGTAAACACAACTTACCTAAATTGAATCAGGAAGTTGTGAATTATTTAAATAGTCCTATAACATATAAGGAAATTGAGGAAGTAATCTCGAATCTTCCCACCAAAAAATGTCCTGGACCAGATGGATTCAGCACAGAGTTCTACCAGACATTTAAGGAGTTAATAACACCAATACTCCTTAAACTGTTCCATCAAATAGCAAAGGAAGGAACACTACCAAATTCCTTCTATGAAGCTAATATCGTTTTAATCCCAAAACCTAATAAAGATTCACTTAAAAAAGAAACTATAGGCCGATCTCCCTGATGAACACAGACGCAAAGATTCTCAACAAAGTCTTAGCAAATCGGATTCAAAAACATATTAAAAAGATCATTCATGGGTTCCAAGTAGGCTTCATCCCCGGCACACAAGGTTGGTTCAACATACGCAAATCAATAAATGTAATTCATCATGTAAACCAGTCCAAAGTCCAAGACCACATGATACTCTCGATAGATGCAGAAAAAGCTTTTGACAAGATCCAACAGCCTTTTATGATCAAAACGCTAGAGACAGTGGGAATGGAAGGAACCTTAATCAATATAATAAAAGCTATATAACAACAAGCCCACAGCAAGGATTATGCTCAATGGGGAACAATTGGAATCATTCCCACTTCGATCAGGAGCTAGACAAGGCTGTCCACTCTCACCACTTCTATTCAATATTGTACTTGAAGTCTTAGCTGAAGCCATAAGACAAGAAAGGGACATAAGAGGGATTCAAATCGGCAAGGAAGAAATCAAGCTATCCCTATTTGCAGATGACATGATCTTATACCTGAGGGATCCCAAAAACTCCACCAGGAAGCTCCTGGAACTAATTGAGAAGTTCAGCAGGGTGGCAGGATACAAAATAAATGTGCAAAAATCAGAGGCCTTCCTATATGCCCAGAATGAAAGAAGTGAAAAAGCCTTGAGAGAAACCATGCCATGTACTATAACCCCTAAAAAAATGAAATACCTTGGTATAAACCTAACTAAAGAGGTAAAAGACCTTTACAATGAAAACTTTAAAACCCTAAAGAAAGAAATTGCAGAAGACACCAGAAGGTGGAAAGACCTCCCTTGTTCCTGGATTGGCAGAATCAACATTGTAATAATGACCATCCTACCAAAGGCAATATACAGATTCAATGCTATACCAATCAAAATCCCAAAGCAATTCTTCAAAGAAGTTGACCAAACAATCTCAAAGTTCATATGGAGGCACAAAAGACCCAGGATAGCAAAAACAATCCTGAGTAACAAAAACACAGCTGGAGGTATTACCATACCAAACCTTAGTCTATACTACAAATCCATAGTTATAAAGACAGCCTGGTACTGGCTCCAAAATAGACACACAGATCAATGGATAAGGATTGAAGACCCAGATATAAGCCCACAAAGTTACAGCCATTTGGTCTTTGACAAAGGGGCCCAAAGAATCCAATGGAAAAAGAACAGCATCTTCAACAAATGGTGCTGGCAAAACTGGATCTCCACATGCAGAAGATTAAAGCTGGACCCGTACTTGTCACCATGTACAAGACTTAATTCCAAATGGATCAAGGACCTTGATATCAGGCCAGAGACTTTAAAAACCATAGTTGAAAGGATAGGGAACACCCTCGAGCTGATTGGGCTAGGCCAACACTTCCTAAACAGACATCCAATGGCACAATCACTGCTACCAACTCTCAACAGTTGGGATCTTGTGAAATTAAAGAGCTTCTGTTCAGATAAAGAGATTGTCACATGAGCTCAAAGGCAACCCACAGAATGGGAGAAAATCTTCACTAACCACATATCTGACAGAGCTCTACTGTCCAGAGTGCACAAAGAACTTAGAAAACTAAACTCCAAGGAAAACACTGGCCCAATTAAAAAATGGGCCCTGGAACTTCAAAGAAACTTTACCAGGGATGAAATTAAAATGTCTAACAATTATCTTAAAAAATGCTCCACTTCCTTCGCCATCAGGGAAATGCAAATCAAAACTTCCCTGAGATATCATCTCACCCCGGTCAGGATGGCAAAAATCCTCAATACAAACAACGACAAATGCTGGAGAGGATGTGGAGAGAGGGGAACTCTCCTACATTGTTGGTGGGAATGCAGGCTCATACAGCCACTCTGGCGTGCCGTCTGGAGATTCTTAAAGAAATTAAAGATTGAAATGCCATATGACCCTGCTAACCCACTTTTGGGAATAACCCCCCATGCAGCAGAGGTTCGCCTCGATAGCACAAGCACGACCATGTTCATAGCAGCACTGTTTACAATAGCAAAGTCATGGAATCAGCCCAAATGTCCAACAGTTGACGAGTGGATAAGGAAACTGTGGTACATCTATACAATGGAGTACTACTCAGCCATCAAAAATGATGAATTACTGGAATTTGCTGGGAAATGGATGTCATTAGAAAGAATTATATTAAGTGAAGTATCCCAAACCCAGAAAATTAAGCGCCGTATGTACTCCCTAATAGGTGGCTCCTAGTACCAAACTCACCCAGCCCACATTGAGACACTCAAAAGTAAACCTATGTAACACAGTAATTGCAAGGATTATGAACAAGAGAGATGGGGTAGGAGGGCCACACCAGAAACAAGGAGAGAGGGGACCATGTTACAGCAGAGAAAATAGGCCTCCATCAAGGTCTGCAAGTAAGTAATGAGAAACCTGGTTAAGTTCACAGACGTTCTTTCCTGATCTCACCAGAAGGGGAGGGCATATAGTCTAGCAGATAAAAAGTAATCATTTTGCAAATGGGTGATGGACCCCTCCCTCAGTGAGGTTTCCTACTCTTATTACATCTACCCTTGAATGTGCTATTACAACAAGACTCCAGTTTAACAGCTTTTTGTCTCTGGCCAGGGGGTGACATACAGTGCCCAGCAGAATGGAGTGAAGGGAATTGCAGGAGCAGCAAAACTGCAAAAGATAATAAACAAACCACAATCCAGAACTTCAGAGACTCTATATCAATCACATAGAACTAGGCCAGCCTAATCTCTCCCCATCCTGGAGCTCAGGGACATTTGCAGAAGAGGGGGCGGTAAGATTGTAAGAGCAAAAGGATGGGAGGAGCAACGATTTGCAAGATTCTCAACAATAGTTGGGGCCAAAGCAATCATAATGGGACTTTGCATGCCCTGCGCAATGTCCAGCACACTGTTGCCCTCATAAAGTCTAGCATCTGTTAAGGGCACCGAGACCCCTGGAGGCAAGGGATTGACAGCCATAGTAGTAATCTTATGCTTAAGGGGAACAAGAGAAAGGGCTTATGGAAATGCCACTGGGTCCTTATATGTCATCGGAGAGGAGGACCCAGTGGAGAGTTAGGCGTACACAATAAAGGACTCTCTGGGAATTGGGGGGGAGGCACTGGGGGAAGGGGAGGGGGAGGAGGGGGCTCGGGGGGAGGAGGGGGGAGGGAGGGAACTGGTAAAAAATTTTAAAATGTATAATTAAATTTTTAATAATAAATAAATAAATAAATAAATAAATAAATAAATTAATTAATTAATTAAACACTAAGGAAACCAATGGCCCAATTAGAAAATGGGCCCTGGAACTTAAAAGAAATTTTACCAGGGATGAAATTAAAATGTCTAACAAATATCTTAAAAAATGCTCCACTTCTTTAGCCATCAGGGAAATGCAAATCAAAACCTCCCTGAGATATCATCTCACCCTGGTCAGGATGGCAAAAATCCACAATACAAACAACAACAAGTGCTGGAGAGGATGTGGAGAGAGGGGAACTCTGCTACATTGCTGGTGGGAATGCAGGCTCATACAGCCATTCTGGCGAGCCCTCTAGAGATTCTTAAAGAAATTAAAGATTGAAATGCCATATGACCCTGCTAACCCACTTTTGGGAATAACCCCCCATGTAGCAGAGGTTCGCCTCGATAGCACAAGCACGACCATGTTCATAGCAGCACTGTTTACAATAGCAAAGTCATGGAATCAGCCCAAATGTCCAACAGTTGACGAGTGGATAAGGAAACTGTGGTACATCTATACAATGGAGTACTACTCAGCCATCAAAAATGATGAATTACTGGAATTTGCTGGGAAATGGATGTCATTAGAAAGAATTATATTAAGTGAAGTATCCCAAACCCAGAAAATTAAGCGCCGTATGTACTCCCTAATAGGTGGCTCCTAGTACCAAACTCACCCAGCCCACATTGAGACACTCAAGGGTAAACCTATGTAATACGGTAATTGCAAGGATTGTGAACAGGAGGGATGGGGTTGGAGGGCCACACCAGACACAAGGAGAGAGGGGACCATGTTACAGCAGAGAAAATCGGCCTCCAAGGAATGCAAGTAAGTAATGTGACACCTGGTTAAGTTCCTGATCATGTACAACTGAGGGGGTATGATCTCACCAGAAGGGGAGGGCATATAGTCTGGCAGATGAAAAGTGATCATTTTGCAAATGGGTGACTGACCCCTCCCTCACCGAGGTTTCCTGTTTTTATTACATCTACCCTTGAATGTGCTATTATAACAAGACTCCAGTTTAACAGTTTTTTTGTCTCTGACTAGGGGGTGACATACAGTGCCCAACAGGGTGGAGTGAAGGGTATTGCAGGAGCAGCAAAACTGCAAAAGAAAATCAACAAACCACAATCCAGAACTTCAGAGACTCTATATCATCCACATAGAACTAAGCCAGCCTAATCTCCCCCCATCCTGAAGCTCAGGAACATTTGCGGAAGAGGGGGCAGTAAGATTGTAAGAGCAAAAGGATGGGGGGAGCAATGATTTGAAGAGTCTCCACACTAGTTAGGGCTGAAGCAATCATAATAGGACTTTGCATGCCCTGCACCATGTCCATCACACTATAGACCTCAGAAAGTCTAACGTCGGCTAAAGGCACCAAGATCCTTGGAGCAAGGGATTGACGGCCACAGTAGTGTTCCTATGCTTAAGGGGAACATGAGAAAGGGTTCAGGGAAATGCCACTGGGCCCTTGTACGTCATCGGAAAGGAGGACCAAGAGGAGAGTTAGGCATACACAATAAAGGACTCTCTGGGAATTGGGGGGAGGCACTGGGAGATAGGGAGGGAGGGAGGGGGAGCAGGGGGTTCAGGGGGAGGAGGAGGGGGGAGGGAACTGGTCTACCTATTAAGTTTGTATGAGCGGAAATAATAATTAAAAAATGTTAAAAAAAGATACACTTCATCAGTGAAAACACATAATCTATGATTTTGACAGAAAGAACATATTTTGTAGACATACAAAGGAAAAGGGAGCTGACTCCATGAGACTTACATGAAGTAAAAGAGAATTTAGGTTAATAAAAAGTAAACAGGCAAATGAAGTAAATACAGAATAGTAAACTCTCAATTTATCATGAACACATGTATTACTTATATAGCTGTTGCTCTAATGCTAATTAAGTGGTGAAGGCAGGCAAGGCATGACGGGTAAGGATGTGCCCCCTCCAGCATCACCTCTGTAGCTGCTGGTGGATGAGAAGACCTTTCCACACCCTCCTCCAATTTCAGAGGTGATAGCAAAGCTCTGACTATGGGCAGGATGAGAACATTGTGGCTATTCAAGGCAGCCAAGACACTGATGGTCCAGAGCCCTCAGCTGCAGCCAGTTACCCTGAGTTCCCAGCATCTCCCTCTCACACAGATGCAGAGGGTGCTGTGCTCTTCCCCATACAAGCAGCACATTTGACAGCTGGGCTGCCCCAAGCAGGGAGGTTTTTGTTCGTGTCTGTATCACTGTGGAGGAAACTCTATTCTTTGCATGCAGTAATAAACTCCCAGATCCTCAGGTTTCACTCTGCTGATTTTGAGTGTGAAATCTGTCTGTGCTCCACTGCCACTGAATCTGTCTGGGACCCCAGAGTACCGGTTGGAAACTCTATAAATCAGGAGCTGTGGAGACTTCCCTGGCCTCTGCAGGAACCAATACAAATAGGTTTTTCCATCACTGCCTAGGAGGCTCTTACTAGACTTGCAGGAGATGGAGGCTGACTCTTCAAGGGTGACAGACAGGGAGACTGGAGACTGGGTCATCACAATATCACTAGTGGAACCTGAAATTAGAAGAGACAAATAAAGTCAGGTATAAGCTTCATGAATAGACTTTAATGCTTCCTTTAGATTATTTATTGAAAGCAAGATATTTAGTATTCTGTATATAATTATAGTTCCATAAGCCAAAATACCAGTTTGTGCCAAACCATTATACTGAATCCCTTCAAGAGACTCACACATAGCCTCTACCATCCTACTCCACCTATATCAGTCTGCAGAAGACACAAGTCCTGTCCATGTGGGATGTTCACCACCACAGAACTAAAGCTCAGGGTCCTTCCTGGACTTCTGCCAGACCAATTAGCCAGACTCCAAACAGACCGTTGAACACATCTGGGCAGCCCTGGGTTCAAGATTCTATCCCCCCTTCCCACATTCTCCTTCCTCTTCTCTGTCTCTCCTTACCAGGAATCCAGAGCATGAGAAGCCCCAGGAGCTGGACAGGGAACTTCATTTTGAGAAGGTTGACTGAGGACAGGGATGGGTCAAGGTAAGAACACAACTGAGTTTTTATCTCACACTTGGAGAAGAAGGTCCTCCTAGGGAGCAGTATGCAAATACCGTGGTGGAGGCAGCTGTGCAGTTAGAGGGGAGAGTTATGTGGGCTTCTCCTGTTTACAAAGAATCTGAAGCACCTTGCACGGGAATGAAAGCAGCACCATAAAATATTTACTCTGGAAAGGGAATAATACCCAATTATTGAAAAGTTGTCAGCACTGAGGGTTTGTGGCACGGGCATTTGTGTAAGTACAACTGCCATGAAGACTAATGTTTCCAGCTTTTTGGGAATAGAAGAACCAGGCGGCTTGTTCTTTTTACTTAATCACACAGACAGGCAGTTTCCACCCATTCTGGTGTTGATCTCAGGAGTTAGAAAAGGCAGAAGGTAGTTCAGCTGTCTTTGGTGCACAAAGTGCTGACACTAAGTAAATCTGAAACAGTTTGATACTGTTTTCTTCTAAGTCACATAAATAGTCTCTGCGTGATCATAAGGGTGACAAAACTATAAGATATTTATATATTATGTTAAGAGTCTATTGCAAAAACACAACAGTGGAAATTAAAATTTAAAATGGCATTAACAGGTTACCAGAAACTTTGGAGAGTGATGGACAGGTCTTAGTGTCTGATGATGTTTCTCAGGTGTAACTCAGATTCATTTTCTTGTATACATTAAATACACAGCTTTTATTGTGTTTTATCTATTGTGCAGGTTTGTAGCAATTATGCTGTGATGGTCTCTAAAGGTCTTTGAAGTTCTTTGAAATTCCCAAAGTCCATCCCCACCACTACTGAGATCATGCTGAAGGAACACCTCTGCTGAGGAACTGACTCCTATCCTCAGTAAACATTAGGTGGCCAACATCCCCAGGAAAAGATATGGAGGTGAACTCTTCATATCAAATAAGCTAAGCCCATCAAGGAAACAACTTGATATCTAGCTCCAGGTGAGTCCAAAATCAACTGAGTTGGGCCGCAATGTGAGCAAAACAATGAAGAAGTCATTTTCCAGGCTTGCCTAACCAATAGGAAAAACCCATTATTTTTCCTGCTTTTTCTATATATAAATATACCTGGCCCTGGGTGCCTTCTTCCAGGCCTGTCCCTCATGGCACTCAGAGTGTCATGAGTTCATTTCCAGCAGCCTCATGGATTCCGTGAATTCTCCAGGACGCCCTAGCCCCTCATGGCACTTCACATCTGCAGTCCACGAGTTGTGTTCTTCCTCTACTCTAATACACTTTACCTTAATCCTCTACAAGTGTTCGAGTTTCAATTTTTGACTCTGAACAAAAGAACCTTGCAATGCTGGGATTAATCATGCCCAAACAGGGACTCTGAAGGGGACTTGTTGAGGTCTACCCCCCTTCAATGTCTGCAGTGAACAAACACCACTGGTCACGTCCTCACAAGAGAATTATTGCAGGAGCAGAGTGGCTGTCCCAGCACAAGTGGAAGGAGCAGAGGCAGGGTTTCCTTTTTCTCTCAGCTTATATACAGTAGAACCAGCGAGGTATTGGGGTGTGGACTAGGGAAGGGGCACTCCTGTTTTTAACCCTGTAAGAGAATAGTCCAGTTACCTGAAGAACGTACAGAGGAGCTGGAGCCTGCCAGGAAGAACACGTGGACGAGGAGAGAGACGCCCGCCTGGGGCCCATTGCAGGTGGAGAGAAAAGCACATATGTGCCTGGAGACGTCCTTTTATGAAATGGGGCCATTTTGTCCAGGAGGGAAGGGTCACTTCATGATGCAGTAGCCCAACAGACCCTGTAACATTTGGTAACCCACGAGGGGATATCTGGCAAATGGAGATATTCCTGCAACAGTAACAGAAACGATATTCTGACAAGGAGCAGAAAATATCTGATTTACATTCACAGTCAATGGCTCTATGTTCCACAAGAGTAAACTTTATGAGTTTTATGCCTCAGAATCTGATTATGAAGTTTGGGGTCACCCCTTGCTACAGTCTAGTGAATGAGCTTTGATTCTGTAGCACACATGTATCCTAAGAAGTAAGAAAAACTTCCCAAGAGAAATAATTCCTTGGCTAACTTGGAAGGAAAAACCGGCAGGAACTTTGTAATTTTATGACTTGTTTGTTTTTGTTTCTTATTGCCTCTTAAGAAAACTTTTTCCATACAGTATTTCTGAACATGAAAATTTAGATTCTGTTAGAGTTCATGGTTACGAATTGTGAAAAGGCTTGGTTATGTTGGTGCTCATACCAAGGAGTCCAAAGTTCAAGGAGGCTACATGTAATCATTACAGTATGAATAGTACTCACATTTTCATAATGTTGAGACATTCTTTCAGATAAATTTTCTCTTAATCATAGCAGGTAATCACTGAAACACATGTCATAACTGCAGATTAAGTTTGTTTTCTTTTCTATATTCTCCTTGGAATGAAACTATATGTCACATGATCTCCTGTTGCTCAGTATATTTTCTGAAGCTATTTATTCAAATGTTCAAGCATAATGTTTTTATATAATAATGTGTACCTCTTTATTGCTGAACTCTATTTCTATCATAGTGACACAAGTTTTTCTCTCATCTTTTTATGAATACTTGAGCTGTGTCTACTTTGAAGTGTTATACATAAAGGTATTATGCCTATTCTTGTATTGATCTTTATACATACCTATGATCACAGTCCTATGCAGCCATGTGAGTTGATTGTCAAACACCTCCTCTCTCATGCTCACTTCTATTATCAATCCCTGTCTTTCTCCATTATCATCCAGAGCATGGTTTTTATGATGACAAATTCAGAACATGGTTGGTCTGGACTAAGAGACTCATGGCCCAGAGACTTCACCTACAACCAACAGCCTCAAGTTCCCTAGAAGTCTCATTTCACATAGATGCAGAATTTGTTCAGATTCTATGCAGAATGGCCACATGCCTAAGGAGCTTTGTTACTGTCTGTATCACTGTTGGAGGTGAAAACAATGCTTGCAAGCAGTAATTGACACGAGCATCCTCAGCCTCCACACTGCTGATTTTCAGTGTGAAATCTATCCCTATCCACTGCCACTGAATCTGTCAGGGACCTTATGGACCCGTTGGAAACCCAATAGATCAGGAGTTTTGGAGCCTGGCTTGGCTTTGGCAGGAACCAAACCAATAGGTGTTTTCACCAGTGTGTTGGATGCTCTGACTAGACCTGCAGGAGATGGAGCCTGGCTCTCCAAGAGTGACAGCCAGTGACAGAGGAGTCTGGCTCATCACAACATCCCACTGGAAGCCAAAACAAGACGAGAAGTACAAAGTCTTGAACAAATTCCATAATCCGTAATTAAAATCTCATCTGATATCTTTGTATTATTCTATGAAATATTTTCTCATGCCACAAATCCTTTTTCCCTAAAGGCCTTAAAGAGATTTTGCTGGGACGATTCTCCCAGGCATACACACTGCGACGGCTCCAGGCCATTGGGACGGCTCCAGGCCTCCGGGGCGGAGAAAGGCGAATATTCTGCAGGCCCTTTACCCCTGCCCAAATCCAGGGGACTCCGGACACAGTAGGGAGTCTGTCAAGGTGACACTCCGTCACTCACTCATTCACTCACTCAAACCACAGCTCCTGGCTGTAAGGACCTGACCTCCCACACCTCCGCCTCAGCCCTCTAGAGACTCGGCAACCAACGGGGAGTTTGTCAAAGCAAGATCTCAGTTTATTGGGGGTAACAAATCAGCTTATATACACAAAGACTCCAAGCGAGCAAAACACCAGCCAATTACCTTGATGGTCAGTATAGCACATACTCTGCATAGGTCAGACTAAACATAAATCTATGTTGGCTCCTATAAGCCAATTAGGACTCTCTGTAATGTGATCAGGGTTATGCCTAGGACACCAGCTCCCAGCACCATCTTTGGCCCCATGTGCTAAGCCATGCCCTGCTCACTCCCTCCCAGACGGTTATTTTTGGGTAGACCCAACAAGATTTTAGATAGGGCCTATACCAGTCATTTCATGAGTGCCAGATCTTTACTTAAGCCCAGGTACTGTCTCATCTGGAATCTCTTTCATAGCACTAAACCTCACATAAGCCTCCTGGAAGATAAGATCTGTCATGTCTTGCATTGACAGAAAGCACCTGAGAAGCTGTGCAGCCCCAGAGCTCACCCTGCTTCTGGATTCTCCTTCCTAATCTCTCCCTCCTTACCAGGAACCCAGAGCACTAGCAGTCCCAGGAGGTGAATAGAGCATTTCATTTTCTGAAGGTGAACTGAAGAGTATGTTCAGTTCAGACAAGATTGCAGTTGAGCTTTAATTTCTACCTTATAAGAGAAGGTCCTCCCTGGGGAGCCATATGCAAATATCACATGGATGCAGCTGTACAGAGAGAGGGAACAGCATTTCCAAGTATGTAAGAAACTAAGAAATAACTTCCATGTCAGGGATGGAACTAGGAGAACATGTGTTTCATGATTGGACGATAGCAGGATGATGAGAAATAGTCCAAAAGATCAGGTGTGGTCTTGGCCCTCATCATAAGTGTTCAGAACAGTACAAGAAGTGAGAATGGAGACCAATGCACCCAGCCTTTCTCTGGGAGCTAAATGACTGTGCTACTTGGCCCCCCTAGTTAAACTCTGATAAAGAGCCACCAAATCTGCTGTTATTCTAGAGAGTCAAAATGGAGAGAAGATAGTTCATGTGCGTTTCAGCACCTTTCTCCTGTTTAACAGATTAAGAATTTCATGTACATGAGCTGGCTAGATAGGTAATGGGTAAGGTACCTGTTCACAATCCTGACTTTATAAGTTCAATCCCTTGAAGCACACCACTGTGGAAGGAAAGAACTGACTTCCAAAGAACTTGTTTTCTGACCTGTACCAAAGATGAAAAACCAGCATTTCTCACTATGAACTCCTCTACAGCATTCCTCTATCCCTATAAGTCTGCAAACTGCTTTGTATTTCACATTTGTTCTGGTTGACCAAAAGGTGCTAATGCCATTTATTTCAGGTCATGGTGGGCTAAGAAGAGGTTACTGTAAAAGATCAAGAGTCTCATGTGGATCCTAGTTAGAGGCAGGAGAGAATGTTTCCTCAATTGTTGTTCACCTGTAGCAAAGAAACTCATTTTCTGCAATCCATCCATAGTCCTTATGGCATAAGACATTCTTGGAAAGATTAGTTTCCAAAATGGAAAATGTAATATCTCTGGAACAGTGCACTGATAGCATGCTAATTCTAGCACGCTAAACAAATTCAAAGTAATATTTTATAAATGCCTGGGTTTCCAGATGACTGAATGTAAAGGTTATTTTAAAAATCTAAGGCCTGTCCTATTGGAGGATTGTGCTAGAAGTTTAGGCGTCTAATACTCCTTCACTCCATTCAAGGTAAATAGCAAAGTATTATGTCTTTGTGTACAACCATGGAGAAGGAAGCAGATTCTTAGGTAAACCTCTCTAGTTCATTGAAACAACAATGCTGTACCCAATCCAAATGATTGTTGGTCTTGCCTAAAAGACCAGTTTTAAGCGATTGTAAGTAAGAGCAATGCTTTGCTATGAGTGGGGTTTTTTTGTTTCTGTGCCACATGACCAAGATAGAGTACATTGGTTAATTAAAGACACTGTGTGGACTTTCTGAGAATTGCTAATACTCACAGCATGAGGTTCTGAACCACACTATTGTGAGAAAGAACAAAAGAAATAACTGTTTTATGTTACAGGTCTCTACCAAGAGATGGCACACTTTTGGAAATGATCATGAATCATAAATTAGTCATGTAGTACATGTGCCCAACACAAACTTCAATGTCAGTCTTTCCAAATATTGAGGTTTTGAGGGACTCTATAGCACTTGTGTTGGAGATGGTTTTGGTGGAGTCAGTATTGGGCCCACGCAGACATGCTGGGCATCTTCATCTCATGGACCAGTTCTCAGCATCTGACAGCACTTTCTCTTACACTACAAGACCTGTTCATAAGCTTGTTCCCATGGAGACTTATAATAATTACACTTCTCTTTCTGTGCTCTTCACACTCTTGTGTCTGGGTCCATCCTGCCTGGGGAAGAACTGTTCCTGCCATGTTTAGCTATGTTCAGACTCCATGCTATGAATACAATCAGCTAAGATTTCCTCTATCGCTTTGGATGCAGACTTCATGGCCCAGTTACCAGCCTTGTTGTGCATGTGGATGAACAAGGGTTGTCTCTGCTTCTGGCTGTGGCCCGTGATGTACTGAAGGGTGGCAATGAACTTAAGGGAGCTCACTAGGACCAAAGGGTCATCATGATTGGTGGTGACGACCAGCATGGATGGGTACCGAGCATCATCTGCCTTCAGCAATTTCATGTTCTGCCGTGTGGAGTGTTTGAGAAGCCACTCAAAGTGTTCCTTGCTGTCTGAGCACTTATAATCAGGAATCCAGGCATAACTGATGACAAATTTATGGAACTTCAACATGTCCATCACTTTAATGTGGGAAATAACACAACCAAAATGGTTGGGAACCTAACTGGTACAAGAAACTAATAACAGATTTTTGTTGATGATGAGAATTGCTTGGCCTTCTTTTATTCTTCATTCTTCATACCAGCTGATTTTCTCAGGTCTCCATCATGAACCGCACATGCTGAGGAAACCTGTCTGCACTTTATAACGATATCAGACAGACATAGAGGCCTCAGGAGCTCCACCTCCATTGCTATTTTCTTTCCTCCTTGTCCCCTGTCCTTGCCAGACAGCAGAGCAGGAGCAGCCCCAGCCTCTGAATCTCGAACTTCATTGTGAGTCAGTGAATTGAGGAGCTCGGGTCAGGGCCAAGCATAGACTTTCCTTATGGAGATGACTCAATTGCTGAAATGTTATAAACTAGCATGTCGAGACAGTCACCTTGAGCAAGTCACCAGTGACCACATTCCAGATACTGTACTATGGTAGATTGTACTGACATTGCTCTGGGGAATGATCATTTGACTTGATTCCTCCCCACCCTTGTTGTGACATAGAATCTTATATGGCCTCACTTATCAACAAGTATAGCCTGTTAGATGCATTGTGTGAAATCGATGGTAGACCTGTGTCTGCCATCCATCAGCAGGCATGTTGGTACCAGGTGGATATTTGACATGTGTGGGTGACTTTGTCTTATGTTTACGTTCACAGTTCTCACTTATTTTTTATTTTTAATAATTTTTATTGTGTGTGTGTGAAGGGGTGTGCCTTTGGCAGCAAAGGGTGAAACCAGGAACCATCCTGGATTGCTCGACCTACTTACTGCTTTGCTCTGGGGTTTTCCACACTCTGTTTGCCAGCACCAGTGCAAACTCCTGCTTTTTATTTCCATGTAACATTATATGTTGGATCTGACACCCAAATTCAGGTCCTTGTGCTTTGGATGCAAAGGATTTACCCCATGAGTCATCTCTCTAGCACCTAGTCATCTTTTCATTTCTAGAAGTGTTCTTCAGTCCAAGTCTCAGAGCATGATTTCATGACACTTGCTCTGGGTTTATAGAGTGAGCTGTTCGCTGAGGGACATTTTCCTCTAGAGTTGTCTAGCCATTGACTTATTAGGATATTTTTCAAAATTTTTTTCTTGCCACTACTACATTTCTATGTAGAATGAGAAACACTTTCACTATCATTGTTGTCTTCGCAGTAGGTACTATTTATTATTTATAAATCTATCTGTATCCCTCATCTATTACCTTGGATGTAGTCATATCTGTAGGTCTGATAGATGGGCATCATAAATACATATAAACAAAATACATGAGTATGTATGCAAAGATGAATGAACAGGCTTAAATACTTGAACAATAAATGTTAAGTAATTTTCAAATATATGTAACACCAACAAGTAGGATAAAATTTCTTGAGGAAAAGACATGAAGTATTATTATTTCTTTATTTGTATGCAAAATTATTTGTTTTCTGAAACTATGCATTATTTTCTTTTCATTTATTTATTTATTTATGAGTTTATTTTCTGCTCATACAAACGTAATAGGAACCCCTGTCCCCTCCCTCCCTCCACCCCTCCCTGGACCTCCCTGTTCCCTCCCCCCTTTGCCCCTTTCTTTCCCCCTTCCCTCCCTTTCTCCCAGTACCCTCTCCCCCCATCTCTGAAGCATCCTTTAATGCGTATATCAAACTTTCCTCTGAGTTCTCCTCTCTGATGAGGTGTAAGGACTCAGTGGCAATTCCTACAACTCTTTCTTGTGTTCCCCTTAAGTATAGGAACCCTATTGTGACTGTTAATCCCTTGCTTCTAAGGATGCTAGTGCCTGTGATCCATGCTAGACTTTGAGGGGGTCAATGATATGTTGGTCATTGCGCAGATCATGCAGAGTCTTATTATAATTGCTTCAGCCCTAACTTGTGTGGAGTATCTTGCATATCATAACTCCTCCCATCCTTGTGCTCTTACAATCTTACCACCCCCTCTTCCACAAATTTCCCTGAGCTTCAGGATGGGGAGAGATTAGGCTGACCCAGTTCCAGGTGGTTGATACAGAGTCTCTGATGTTCTGAATTATGGTTTGTTGATATTTTTTCAGTTTTGCTGTTCCTGAAATGCCCTTCGTTCCATCTTGATGGGTATTGGATGTCACCCCCTAGCCAGAGATAAAAACTTGTTAAATTAGAGTCTTGTTATAAGAGCATATTCAAAGGTAGATGGAATAAAAGTAGGAGACTGTGGTAAGAGAGAGGTCAATCACCCATTTGCAAAATGGTTACCTTCTATCTGGCAGCCTATAAATCCTCCCCTTCTGGTGAGATCGTACCCCATCAGTTGCAAATGATCAGGAAGGAAAGTCTGTGAGCTTAACCAGATGTCTCATTACTTACTTGCAGTCCTTCATGGTGGCCTATTTTCTCTGCTGTAACATGGTCCCCACTCTTTGTTTCTGGTGGGGCCTTCCTTCCCCACCCCTCCTGTTTATAATCTTTATAATTACTGTAGATATTACAGAGATTTGTCTTTCAGTGTCTCTAAGTGGGTTTGGTAGGGAGTACATATGGTGCTTAATTTTCCGTGTCTGGGATACTTCACTCAGTGTAATTGTTTCTAATTCCATCTAGGTAGGGGAAAAATTGTATTAATTCACCATTTTTGATGGCTGAATAGTATTCCATTGTATAAATGTACCACATTTTCCTTATTCACTCATCAACTGTTGGACATTTGGGCTGATTCCATGACTTTGCTATTGTAGACAGTGCTGCTATGAACATGGTCGTGCTTGTGCTATCGAGGTGAATTTTTGCTGTATGGGGGGTTATTCCCAAAAGTGGAATAGCAGGGTTATATGGTATTTCAATCTTTAACTTCTTTAAGAATCGCCAGATGGCTCACCAAAGTGGTTGTATGAGCCTGCATTCCCACCAGCAATGTAGCAGAGTTCCCCTCTCTCCACATCCTCTCTAGCACTTGGTGTTGTTTGTATTGTGGATTTTTGCCATCCTGACAGGGGTGAAATGATATCTCAGGGAAGTTTTGATTTGCATTTCCCTGATGGCTAAGGATGTGGAGCATTTTTTAAGATATTTGTTAGACATTTTAATTTCATCCTTGGTAAAGTTTCTTTTAAGTTCCAAGGCTCATTTTTTAATTGGCCCATTTGTTTCCTTGGTGTTTAGTTTTCTAAGTTCTTTGTGCACTCTGGATAATAGAGCTCTATCAGATATGTGGTTAGTGAAGATTTTCTCCCATTCTGTGGGTTCCCTTTGTGCTCCAGTTACAATCTCTTTATCTGAACAGAAGCTCTTATATTTCACCAGATCCCATCTGTTGAGTGTTGGTTGTAGTGACTGGGCTATTGGATGTCTATTTAGGAACTGTTGGCCTAGCCCAATCAGCTCGAGGGAGTTCCCTACCCTTTCAACTATGGTTTTTATAGTCTCTGATCTTACATCGAGATCCTTGATCCATTTGGAGTTAATTCGTGTACATGGTGACAAGTACGGGTACAGTTTTAATCTTCTGCATGTGAAGATCCAGTTTTGCCAGCACCATTTGTTGAAGGTGCTGTTCTTTTTCCATTGGTTTTTTGGGCTCCTTTGTCAAATATCAAATGGCTGTAGTTGTATGGGCTTATATCTGAGTCTTCAATCCTTATCCATTGATCTGTGTGTCTATTTTGGAGCCAGTACCAGGCTGTCTTTATAACTATGGATTTGTAGTATAGACTAACATTTGGTATGGTGATACTTCCAGCCGTGGTTTTGTTACTCAGGATTGTTTTTGCTATCCTGGGTCTTTTGTGCCTCCATATGAATTTTGAGATTGTTTGGTCAACTTCTTTAAAGAATTGCTTTGGGATTTTAATTGGTATAGCATTGAATTTGTATATTGCCTTTGGTAGGATGGTCATTTTTATGACGTTGCTTCTGCCAATCCAGGAACATGGGAGGTCTTTCCACTTTCTGGTGTCTTCTGCAATTTCTTTCTTCAGGGTTTTAAAGTTTTCATTGTAAAGGTCTTTTACCTCCTCGTTTATGTTTATACCAAGGTATTTCATTTTTTTAGAAAATTTCTTTTATCATTTATTCAATTGTGCGTTTGTATGTGTGTGTGTGCGTGTATGCATGTATGTGTGTGTAGAACCACGGACGAATTTGGGAACCACCATGGACTGCCTCCTCCTTGTTTACTCTGCCCCGGATTCACAGGCTCCACCCTACCAGGAAATGCAGGCCACCCCTGCTTCCGCCTGGCGTCTATAAGTGGGGTCTAGGATCCGAACTCAGGATCTTCCACCTGCAAGGCAGAGGTTTAACACCTGAATCACCTCTCCAGCCCTGGTATTTCATTTTTTTAGGGGCTATAGTAAATGGGATTGTTTTTCTCAGGGCTTTTTCACTTCTTTCATTCTGGGCATATAGGAAGGCCACTGATTTTTGTACATTTATTTTGTATCCTGCCACCCTGCTGAACTTCTGTATTAGTTCCAGGAGCTTCCTGGTGGAGTTTTTGGGATCACTCAGGTATAAGATCATGTCATCTGCAAATAGAGATAACTTGACTTCTTCCTTGCCGATTTGAATCCCTTTTATGTCCCTTTCTTGTCTTATGGCTTAAGCTAAGACTTCAAGTACTATATTGAAGAGAAGTGGTGAGAGTGGACAGCCTTGTCTAGTTCCTGATTGAAGTGGGAATGCTTCAAGTTTTTCCCCATTGAGTATAATCCTTGCTGTTGGCTTGCTGTATACAACTTTTATTATATTGATAGTGGTTCCTTCCATTCCAACCTTCTCTAGGGTTTTGATCATAAAGGGCTATTGGGTCTTGTCAAAAGCTTTTTCTGCATCTATCGAGAGTATCATGTGGTCTTGAACTTTGGACTGGTTTATATGATGAATTACATTTACTGATTTGCGTATGTTGAACCAACCTTGTGTGCCTGGGATAAAGCCTACTTGATCCCGTGGATGATCTTTTTGATATGTTTTTGAATCCGATTTGCTAAGACTTTGTTGAGAATCTTTGCATCTTTGTTTATCAGAGAGACTGGCCTAGAGCTTTCTTTTTTAAGTGTATCCTTATTAGGTTTTGGGATTAAGACGATATTGGCTTCATAGAAGGAATTTGGTAGTGTTCCTTCCTTTGCTATTTGATGGAACAGTTTAAGGAGTATTGGTGTTATTAGTTCCTTAAATGTCTGGTAGAACTCTGTGCTGAATCCATCTGGTCCAAGACATTTTTTGGTGGGAAGATTTGAGATTACTTCTTCAATTTCCGCATATGTTATAGGACTATTCAAATAATTCACAACTTCCTGATTCAATTTAGGTAAGTTGTGTTTACTTAGGAATTCATCCATCTCTTTTGTGTTGTCAAATTGCACAGAGTATAAGTTTTTGAAATATGATGTTATAATTCTCTGGATTTCTTGGGTATCAGTAGTGATAACTCCATTTTCATTTTTAATTTTGTTAATTTGGGCTTTCTCTCTCTTGCTTTTGCTTAATTTAGATAGTGGTGTATCAATCTTATTGATTTTTTCAAAAAACCAGGTTTTTGACTGGTTGATTTTATGTATCGTTTTCCTAATCTCCATTTTGGATATTTCTCCCCTTATTTTGCTAATCTCCTGTCTTCTACTACTTTTGGGTTAAGATTGCTCTAGTTTCAAAGCTTTAAGCTGCATTGTTAAGTTATTTATTTCTGATGTATCCATTTTTTTGATGTAGGCATTAAGAGCTATTAACTTACCTCTTAGGACAGCTTTCATTGTATCCCAGAGATTTTGGTAAGTTGTATTTTCATTATCGTTCGCCTTCAGGAAATCTTGAATTTCCTTTTAATTTCTTCCTGAATCCAATTCTCATTCAACATCATAGTGTTAAGTTTCCAGGAGTTAGTGTATTTTCTGTTGTTTGTTGTGTTGTGGATGTCAAAGAAATTCTTATGCCATTGATTGTGATATGGGTCTGGTCTCCTGCATCTCCTGGCTCCAGTGGCCAAAACGATATGGGCTATGGGTGGCTTTGTGTTTGGTTCTTGTGCCCAGGAGTCTAAGACTGAAACCAGAAAACATGCAAAGGATTAAGGCAGAGTTACTATAGGAAAGACAGATTGTGCTCATGGACTCACGGATTCCAGACTTAGAGTCTATGAGGAGCAAAGATGCCAAAGACGACTGCGGAAGTCGGGGTATTTACAGGGTTAGGCAGGTTGGAGAAAAGTAGTTTTTCCTAATTGGCTAGTTCCAATTTCTGTAAAATTGACTGGAACATTTGATTCACTATGTCTCATCCTTCTATTCATGGTGAGCCCAGCCCAGTTTATCTTCAGGCCAACTCATAGTATAGCTGGTTTTTTTTTTAATTTTTTTTATTATTATTATTATTTATTCAACTGTGTGCATATGCGTGTGTATGTGCGCGCACGCGTGTGTGTCTGTGTATGTGTGTGTGTGTCTGAGTATGTGTAGAACCACGGACGAATTCGTGAACCACCATGGACGCCTCCACCTCCTTCTGCCCCGGGATTCACAGGCTGCGCCCTACCAGGACCAGAAACGCAGGCCGCCCCCGCTTCCGCCTGGCGTCTATACGTGGGATCTGGGATCCGAACTCAGGACCTTCCGCCTGCAAGGCGGAGGCTTAACCCCTGAGCCACCTCTCCAGCCCCTATAGCTGGTTTTTTTGTTTTGTTTTGTTTTTAGGAATGGAGCTGATCTGCAATGGAGAACAAATCTCTAAATACTCTTTCATAAACAGTTGGGGGAAGTTGGTGATCCTTTCTCTGTGGAGGATTAAAATCACTTCCTACATATTAGTAGGGTGTGTTCCTTCAGGGTAATCCCAGAAGTGGGGATAAACTTCGAAGACCTTCAGAGACCTTTCCCAGCATAGCTGCTCTAAGACTGCCTAAGTGTGATCTCATAGTGTTTTAAATACTGAGAATACCTGGAGCAGGCTCCTTGATCCCATCTCTGGACATGATATGTCTCCCTTTGCTGGCCACCGGAGGAGATGCTGAAGGCCTTGTAAGTTTAAAAATAAAGGGGGGGGGGCTGATTTTCATTCCTGGTCAAAAAATGGAAATGTTTTATTGATTACCTAGTTATATGATGGTTGACAGACTCATTTTGTCATAAGGGAGAAGAAACACAAACTGAAGGTGGTGCGGAATTTTTATCCCTGGTGGTGTGGGTGGGAGAAGGAGACATGGAGGTGACCTATTTCCATGGGACAAGTGATCCAGCCCAGGCTTTGTCAGTGCCTGAGGGCTGCAGCCAGTAAGCAGAAGCTCCGCACTGAACAAGGGGAATGGGAATCCATCATTGCAGTCTATGAGTACATTACTGAGCCGTGTCTGTCTTTAAGCAGAACATCAACACCACAACCATCAAGGTTCAGAATATCTTATGAGGAGGTGGAACAAATGTGACATCCAGGGATGGAAGGAGTATTGTGAACAGCGTCTTCTGTACACAACACAGCAGCTATAGCTATGAATTCATTGCAGCTGGGACAGCAAATACCCAGCATACAGTGGATGGATGTCTAAGTTACCTGACAGCTGTTGTGAATAATTTTAATTGAGGGATGGAGGTCAGCAAGACTTGTTGGGTTAGGATGAACCTTCCTTCAGCTCTACCTCACTAGGCATGATTCCTGACAGGCACTTGCATACCACAGCTATTGCAGCTGGTGATGACATAACATGCTTGGACTTGAAGTATAAACAAAGGTCTCACAGTTCAGAGCCCCCAGCTGTAACCAACTGTCCAAAGTTGTCAAGTAGTCCATGTCACATAGATGCAGAATTTGCTCAGTTTCTATGCAGAATGGGCCACCCTGAGCAAGGAAGTTTTTGTTACTGTCTGTATCACTGTGCGAGGTAAATATGAACCTTGATAGCAGTAATAAACTCCAGCATCCTCAGCCTCCACCCTGCTGATTTTGAGTGTGAAATCTGTCTCTGACCCACTGCCACTGAATCTGTCAAGAACCCCAGTGGCCCGTTTGGAAACCAAATAGATCAGGAGTTTTGGAGACTGGCCAGTCTTCTGCAGGAACCAATACAAATAGGTGTTTCCATCAGTGTGTTTGATACTCTGACTAGACCTGCAGGAGATGGAGGCTGGTTCTCCAAGAGTGACAGCCAGTGACAGAGGAGTCTGGGTCATCACAACATCCCCACTGGAAGCTGAAACAAATGAGAAACGTAAAGTCTTGAACAAGCTTCATAAGTCATAATTACAACAACCTTTATAAAATAATACACATTTCAACTGAGGTACTTGTATTTTTCTATGAAATATTTCCTCCTGCACCAAATGGTTTTCTCTTAAATGTCCTAAAGTGACTTTAGCTATAACCTACAATGACCATTTCATCAAGAAAAAATTTTTACCCAAGCTCAGGTACAGTTCATCTGGTGTCTCTTAGCACTAAATCTCACATGAGCTTCCTGGAAGACAAGATCTGTCATCTCTTGAATGGACAGAAAACATAGGAGAAACAGTGCATCCCCAGAACTCACCCAGCCCCTCCATAACCCTGCCTAATTTCTTCCTCCTTACCAGGAACCCACAGCATTAGCAGCCCCAGGAGGTGAAAAAAGCTCTTCATTTTTTGAAGGTGAACTGAGCAGTGTGTTCAGTCCAGACAAGATTACAGTTGATCCTTTATCTCTCATTTGCAGATGAAGATCCTCCCTGGGGAGCCATATGCAAATATCGGATGGCTGCAGGTGTGTCGATAATGGAAACAGATTTTCCTTGTATATAAAAAACTGTGAAGTAACTTCCATGTCAGGCATGGAACTAGGAGAATAAACGACATGTGTATTATGACTGGAGCATAATTGGATTGTGAGAAACAGTCAATCTGGAACATTTGGTGTGGTCTTGACACTCATGGTAAGTGTTCAGGAGCAGTGGAGGGAGTGGAATATCGAACAATGCATTGAAGCTTCTCTCTGGGAACTAAACCACTGCTCTGCTTGACCCCTTTAGTTAACCTCATACATAAAGAGCCACAAAATCTGCTATTATTCTAGAGAGCAAAATGGAAACTGAACAGTTAATGTATATTTCTTTGCCTTACTGCTGTTTAGCGAGTTAATTTCATATACAGGGGCTGGTGGGATACATCAATGGGTAAGGCATCTGTTCACAAACCTAACTTTTGTGAGTTCAATAGCCTGAAGCACACAACTGTGAAAGGAGAGAACTGACTTCTAAAGAATTTGTCCTCTGTCCTCCACCAGGCACCATGACATGATGATATGTTATCTCTCTCTCTCTCTCTCTCTCTCTCTCTCTCTCCTCTCTCTCTCTCTCTCTCTCCCTCCCTCTCTCCTCTTTCTGGGACGCAGCATGTATAATGTTTTCAGAACTGAATATGAGAGCAGGGGGATGCATGGCCAGGTTAAAAGGTTAAATTTGTCTGTTCAGAGATCTTGTAAATGCACATGACAGTGAATGGGTCTTGAAATCCATTTTCACAAATGATGGGCAACCAACATTTCTCACCATGAGCTTCTCCAAAGCACCAAGTTTGTCTACTCTGTCCCTGTAAGTCTCTAATCTGTTCTGTTTCTTATTTGTTCTGGTTGACCACAAAGGTCTAAAGTCATCACATTTATTTCAGGTCCTTGTTGGGTCAAGAAGAGATCATTGTAAAAGATCAGGGGTCTCATCTGGAGCCAGGTTAGAAGAAGGAGTGAATGTTTCTTCAATTGCTTGCTTGTCTGTAGCAAAGAAACACATTTTCTGCAATCTGTGTCAACAGATTGTCCTTATGGCATAAGATGCTCTTGGGAAGGAGGTTTACTTCCAAGATGAAAGCTGTAATATCCCTGGAATAATTGATTTGAAACACAGTGTGGAACTATTTAGTTCTTAAGTATGCATGTGTCAAGACACATTAATTGAAATAACTGTATTTATTGTATTAATTGAAAAGTCTGTTTACTCTTCTTTAACAAATTAATGTTAATAATGGAAAAATATTAAATCTTCATGAAAAGCAGGCTTCCTTACATATAAGCATACACATGTGTCCTTCATCTTCCACAGGAACAATGTTAAAATGGATCACAGAGTTTAAAGTAAACTTAAAACTGCAAATTCTGAGATTGTAATACCCACAAATCTGGGTCACTTAAGATTTTAAATGTTTCTTAACTATCAAAATTAATGCATCTATGAAAGAGTTTATAAATTGGACACCATCATCATTGCAAAACTTTGCTCTGTGAAAGATTTTGTCAAGAGAATGGTTTTAAAAAATATTTCCAAATGGTCTTGTTACCAAAAACATATAAAGAACTCACAAATTCATTAAGTAATTTCAAAATAAATTTGAAAATAGGCCACAGAAGCCCTGTGAGATAGCACAGTGGGGAAAGTCACTTGTCATCAAGTTGACAATTTGAATTTCATCCCCAGAACCCAGATGAGAGGAGAGAACAAACACATGCAAGTTATCCTCGGATATTAGCATGAAGTCTGTGGCCCATGTGTCTATATACAAATTAATACACACACACACACACAGACGCACACACATAAACACACACACCAACACATACACATGATTCATAAATAGCAACAATTTCAAATAAAGGTAAATAAAATGGTCAAAGAAAACATCATACTTTCATCAAAGAACATATACAAGTGAAACTTACACATATGAAAAGATATGCCACATTATATGTTGTGATGTCGAAACTGTACCCCTCATATGTACCTGAAGGTGTGGACAAAATAATTTTGCTCAAAGTTGTTTATAACAGTATAATTTATAATTGCCAAAACATGAAAATAAATTTGATGGTTTTCTGTAACATAAGTTGTTGCACATAATCCATTCAGAGATGGCAACAGTCTGCAATTGTGACCCTGGCAGACAGAACCTGGGAAACACCAGGACAAAGCATTAAGGAAGTAGAGCAATCCAGAATGATTCCTGATGACACTTTGGGCCTTCACAAGCACTCTTACTTAAGGGCCATAGAGAGAGAGAGAGACAGGGACAGAGAGAGGGAGAGGGAGAGAATATGTGAAGCTTAGGTATATAATATTATTCATGACTAAAAGTATGATGTAATGTCTTATGAAATGGAAATTTAAAACCTTATTTAGCAAGAAAATCTAGTGAAAAAATCTACACAGCTGTAGATGACACTTTACGTTGTCAGTCAACATGTCTGTGAATGGACTGAAAAATAGGCAAATGGCAATATTTTTGTTCTAACCCACAGGTTATGTGAAAATTTGACAGGGAATCACCCACTCTGAGTACAAATGTAGGCCAACAGGAGTTCATCTCAGAAGAAATTTTTCTACAGTAGTAGAAAAATGATGGGAGAAGCTGAAAGAAGAGGTAGACTTTGCAATATCCCTGCACCTTCCACCTACTCCAACAACAAAAAAATTTCAGGCTCAGGATCTCACTACAGTGAGATCTACTCCACCAAGTCTACATGATAACATATCATCATGCCTCCAAGGACCATAGAGGGTCTCAGGAGAAGTAACAACACTCAGAGCACATCAATCAGGCAGGTGCAGAAGAAAAGAAAGGACCTTCCCCACCTGTTGGTTTGCTCACTGAAAGGCCACTTAAACCACTCCAGGTTTCTGCTCCCTTACTCATTCAGGCACTCCCAAAGAAACCCTCTGCTCCACATAAGCAGATGATACATAAGGTCAAAGAGAGAGATGACTGGATTTGTGGAAGTAGGGGAGGGTGGAAAAAGACACAGGCGGAAGGAGAGGAAGGGAAGGACAAAGCCTTCTTTGCTTGTACATACAAAATTCTTAATAAAAACTTACAGATTTAATTATGAAAACATCCATTGAATAACAAACACGGTGGGGAATCACATGGCAGGAAGGTGTTGCTTATGATCAACACAGTGTTTATTATTTAGTTGATGTCTTCATAATCAAGTCTGTAAGATTTATTAAAAATTTTGCTTCCAGCCCGCAGAGTGCAAAGGATCCATTGGAGAACTCTGAGGGAGGATGTAGGATGGCAACTCGAGCTATGTGAGCCACAGGAGACGATGAGCCAGATCCTGAGTCACTGCCTGGATGACATCTGTGCAGGAGAGCTGCCGCCTGCACTGACCTGTCATCAATGACTTGACTTTTCTTGTGATGTGTCACTGATTTGTGAGAGTTGTTTCATTACCGATGCTGCAATTAATTTCCCTGAGTGATGTAGTTCCCTTAAGTCACAATTAATAATGCTTATGAGTACTTATTTTTAATAGAAAGGCAAGCTCAATCAGAGTAGCGAGTCTTGTCAAGAATATTCTATTCGGTGTCTCCAGCCTGAAGAGTACTTGGCACTTATTAAGCACTTAATAAACACTTGTTGAAACCACAATCCAGAACTTCAGAGACTCTATATCATCCACATAGAACTAAGCCAGCCTAATCTACCCCCATCCTGAAGCTCAGGGACATTTGCGGAAGAGGGGGCGGTAAGATTGTAAGAGCAAAAGGATGGGGGGAGCAATGATTTGAAGAGTCTCCACACTAGTTAGGGCTGAAGCAATCATAATAGGACTTTGCATGCCCTGCGCCATGTCCATCACACTATTGACCTCACAAAGTCTAACATCGGCTAAAGGCACCAAGATCTTTGGAGGCAAGGGATTGACGGCCACAGTAGTGTTCCTATGCTTAAGGGGAACACGAGAAAGGGTTCAGGGAAATGCCACTGGGTCCTTGTACGTCATCGGAAAGGAGGACCAAGAGGAGAGTTAGGCATACACAATAAAGGACTCTCTGGAAATTGGGGGGGGGGAGGCACTGGGAGATGGGGAGGGAGGGAGAGGGAGCAGGGGGTTCAGGGGGAGGAGGGGAGGAGGGAACTGGTCTACCTATTAAGTTTGTATGAGCGGAAATAATAATAAAATGTTAAAAAAAACACTGATATCCTTCTTAAGTAGCTCATAATGTTAGGAGAAATATCAAAAAGCTCCATACCTATTTTCCAAGACCATACACAAACTGGCAAGAAAAAAAAATAAACACTTGTTGAATAAATAAAAATAAGGAACATATTTCATCAACTAAATGCATTTAATTGAAAGGTAGAAGAATAAAGTTTTATTTTCTTAACCAAAGTAATAGTTCTAAAATATGACTGTAATAATAAGTGAGAGAGCCAGTCTTTGTGAGGCAGTAGAGCATTCAAGGAATTGACTTTAGGTGGAAGTTCAGTAGCATAACAAAAGTGCATAGTTATCATGCTTTCCTTTCAATTTTTCAAAAGATTTTTTGCTAAGATAAACTATGGAATGAAGCAAGGCACTGTCTTGTCTGCACTTCAATGCTGAAGGGAAAAGAATTCAGGTTCAGAGAAGTATCCATGGTTCCTTCTGCTCGAAGCTCTTTAATTTCACCCTGGTCTGCAACTAAAAAGGTCTGTTAAGCAGGAGTAACTAGGCAGCCCAGTCTCAGGCTTCTATTCACAGGGAGTTTAATATTGTGGTTTTATCACTCTGGGAGGACAGTTGTTTCCCTGTTGACAGTAGTAAGGAGCAAGATCTTCAGACTGCAGGATGCTGATGGAGAAGGCAAAATCTGTCTCTGATCCACTGTTGCTAAACCTTGAGGAGACCCCAGAGATGGTCCCAGAAGCTTACTGAGGAGAAGCTTTGGAACCTGGTGTGTTTTTTGCTGGTACCAAGGTAAGCTGGCATTAATATCTCCATTTGATGGAGACTGCTTCTCCTGAAATCACAGGATGGCTGGGGACTGTGTCAATACAGCATCTCCTCTGGAGGCTGAAACCCTACCTGGAAAATTAGTAGAAAGTGTAAGGCATTTATTAACTAGTTAGAAAAGTGGAAAGGAAATATTCATGTTTTGCTTTCACTGAAGAGGAAAAAATACCACACAGAGCAAATTCTCCAAAAAGGAGAGAAAATTAGATATTTAAATGAAATCCCTGATTTTACTTTGTCCAACTATTCCTACCTGAATGAATGTAAGTGAAGGCACGATAGCTGAGCAGCACGATGCTCTGGTACAGGTGCACTTGTTTCCTTTCTGTACTTCATGACTAAGAAAGAATAAATTTGTCAAGAAAGACATGGTCTGGACTTACTGAGAATTGCTAATAGTCACAGCACGAGGTTCTGAGCCATCATTAAAAAATAATAAGCAATTAGCTATCTGCTAGATGGGACTCTATCCCATCTATCTGTAGAAAGGGACTCTTCCAAATCATGGGCCACTTTTGGAAATGTCCAAGAAACATAAATTAGCCATATGGAACAAACTGCAATGTCAGCCTTGCCAAATGTTCAGGTGGGCTTAACTCAACTACTAATTATCTACAAAGTGCCCAGAGTTGGACACCTCAGCCATAAAGTTGACACATGTACTTATCCTCCTTCAGCAGTTTCATGTCCTGCAGTGGGGAATAATTAGAAGCCACTCAAACTGCTGCCTGCTGTCTGAGCATCCATGATCAATGATCTAGGCAGGACAGATGATAAATTTATGGAACTTCAACATGTCCATCATTCCAACTTGGGCAATAACACAATCAAAGAGGTCAAAGCTAATAGGAACAAATATCAGTAACAGGCCTCCATTGGTCATAAGAACTGCTTGGCCTGCATTGATTCTTTATTCTTTGTACAAATAGATTTCCTCAGATCTCCAAAATGAACCACACTTGCTGAGGAAACTTGTCTGCAGTTTACAACGATATCAGACAGACATGGAGGGCTCAGGGGCTCCACTGCCATTGCTCTTTTCTTTCCTCCTCATCCCCTGTCCTTGCCAGGCAGCGGAGCAGGAGCAGCCCCAGCCTCTGAACCCAGAACTTCGTTCTGAGACACTGAACTGAGGAGTTTGGGTCAGATACAGACTTTTCTCAAAGATGAGGCAGATGCTGAAATGATACAGACTAATGTGGAAAGACAGTCGCCCTGAGCAAGCCACCAGTGACCACACTCCACAGACTCTATGTATGAACAGATGGTGCTGACCTTGGTCTGAGGAACAATCCTTTAGCTTGATTCCTCCCCATCCTGGCTGTGACACAGACTCTTCTATGGTCTCACTTGTCAACAACTGTTGGTTTTAGAGCCCATTACATTCCTTGTGTGGAATTGGTGCTGGACCTGGCTCTGCAGACCTTCACGGAGGCATGTGAGCACCAGGTGTCTCTAAGTGGGCACTTGATGCTTGTGTTTCTAGTGGGTTGACCCTTGTCTGTGGCCCAAAACAGATGTCTTGTGTGAAACTGCAGTTATCCCTCATATTTTGATTTTTAAAATATTTTCCGTGTGAGTACACAAGAAGATGTGGTGTGTGTGTGTGTGTGTGTGTGTGTGTGTGTGTGTGTGTGTCTATGGCTGTTTCTGTGTCTGTTGCCTGTAGACACCAAAGGGTGACATCGATAATCATTCTGCATTGCTCTACATCCTTATTGCTTTGCTCTGGGGTTTCCCAGACTTTGCCTTCCAGGGCCAGAATTGCAGACTGTCACCATGTATTCCCATGTGGTATGTTATGTTGGATGTGGGGCCAAGGCTTTACCCCATGAGTCATCCCTCCAGCACCCCACTCATCTTTTCATCCTTAGAGGTGTTCTGCAGTCCAGGTCTTAGGGCATGATTTCATGATAGTTCTCTAAGTTTGTAGAATGAGCTGTTCACAGAGGAACGTTTTCCTATACAGCTGTCTAGCCACTGACTTCTTAGGAGGTTTTTAATAATAACTTCTTGCCTCTGCTCCAGCTGTGTTTAGGCAAGTTAGTCTGTCACTTCCATGTTATTTTCTGAAGGTGCAGATGCTGCACACAGCTTTAGTTTTCTCTGACACTCATTCTCTCACTCTCTCACTCTCTCTCTCTCTCTCTCTCTCTCTCTCTTTCTCTCATTCCTCATACTTCCAGTTAAAATAATCCATTGCTCTACGTATCTTGCAAATGCTATCATCTTTTTCTTAAGCCACACATATAATATACACATACAGAGTAATATGAACTCTCTGACCTGCCCTGACATGTATGTAACAGACTCTGAATTCCCTTTCCTTCTTAGGTATCATGAAACTTCCCTTCTCGGCTGCTGTATTTACCACTGTGAGACAACAACTGTTCCTTTTTTAGTTCCCAGAGATTCTGTGTTGTATATAGTCTGTGTCCCTGATCTTCACCCTGAAAGATGGAGAAAAAATAAATGTGTCGAAAACTGAAATTAGGCAGAATTTCTAATGAGTTCTGCATTTAAAATAATTCAAAATAGCATCATTTTCAAAAATTATTTCTCAGGCTTGGAATTTTACTCTTATTGAATATTTGTTTATTGTTCATTTCTCTAAAATACAATTCCTGAAAGAAGACTAAGACTTGCAATGAGAAAAGGAAGAGGATACCATGGAGTAATAAGGATTGAAAATGATATATATATATTGTAACAAAGTATGAAATTCAAAAACACTGAAAATAAATTTTAAAATACAGCTTTTCTTTTAAGAATACACTAAAATTATGGCCCATATCAGGCTCACATGTTCTAAGAGGAAGAGCCTTTGTCACAGAATGGAAACCAGTGTTGTGCACATGCCCCACAGTTACTGCAGACACCCATTTAACCATTGAAGGCTGAGTCTTTGTGTCCATCTGTGAAGAATTGGTGGTTAAGGTTCACCCCAAAGAAGCCTGTGGGGGATTATGCAATTGATGTGAGAAATCCAAACTCATTGTGGGTGGGACCATTCTCTGGAAAGGTGTATAAGGTGGAGAGTAAGCTCATTGAACATTGGCATGTAGCTGACTGGCCTGTGAGAGAGTATTTTCCTCTCTCAGTTCTTTATGTGGTTAGGATGTAGTCATGTCCTTCATTTCCTAATGTTGGTATTGTCTCTTCTGCATTACTGATGAGATGTGTCCAGAATCTGTAAGTAACAATAAACCCTTTGTTCCCTTAAGTTGTCTTGGTCATATATTCGCTCAGCAGCGAAGAGAAATTAGACCAAGAACGTGGAAGTCTCCCCAAGACAGACGGGTCCAAAGAGGTGCAGTGCTTCAGGATCCTCAAGAAATTCACAGTTGCATTTCATCTGAGAACTCTGTGGCATTACCTTTCTGTTAAATTGTGTGTGAACTACTGTTAGAGAAAAAATAGTGGTATTCAATAATAAATTATTTATAAAGAAAATATACCTCTAATGCACTTCTAACATTAGCACCATGGATACTTAAGTGTATTTCTATTCATGAAGAAAACGAGATGTATTTTTAGAGGAACAAATGACTATTGAAAAGCATAGTTGTAGGGAAAGACTTATGAATCTGTCATCTATGAATCATCTACTTTTTATCTATCTGTATACTATGTATCAATTGCACATTGGTCATCTATTTTTTCTATATATCATCTATGTAAATACTTATCTATCATCTATGAAAATCTGCCTATTTTCTAAAAACAATCTTATCATTTAACTATCTGTGCACTTATATATCTATCATCTATTTAAATAGCTATTTATAATCTGTCTGTATCTATCATCTGCTTATATCCATTTATATATCTATATACTTGTCTGTCTGTCTTCCTACTGATCATCTATCAATTGTCTATTATCTGTTAACCTATCAGTTATCTGCTTACATATGTATCTGTCTTCTATGAAACATCTCTTTCCTATCTTTCCATAATCTATCATTTCTGTGCCTACCAACCTACTGTCTAAAAATCATCTATCACTTATCTTTCAATCACTGATATGTGTAGTCAACTTATCAAGTTTGACAAAGAGCTAACTGTAACAGGAAAACTATAATACAGAATAAAACCCCTTGTTCCCTCAAGCACTTTGATTCTGAATTTATCGGCAGGATTGCAGAGTATCTGTGACATGAAGTACCCCAGTGGTAATTACAAAAATAAGAACATTATGGCAGCACCCAGTTTCTCTGTCCATTTGACTAAGCTGCCTTTTGTTCTGATGCATCATTGTGCAGGGAACACTGTCTGCAAGATCAGGAGAGGCATC
Organism: Typhlomys cinereus; assembly: GCA_023101885.1. Classification (NCBI taxonomy): domain Eukaryota; kingdom Metazoa; phylum Chordata; class Mammalia; order Rodentia; family Platacanthomyidae; genus Typhlomys; species Typhlomys cinereus. Next base: position 1,793,239 of record JALPQD010000416.1, on the reverse strand, counting down.
TTCAGGTCTGTGCATCAAGGGCTGCAGTGGAGCATGGAGAGTTCAGATACAGAGGAGCCCCAGGATTTCTTCAGCACAAACCTCCCTGGAAACCTCAAGCCTGGCTGCATCTGAGAAAAGCTCTCAGCAGGTGGAAGCAGCACCAGGAGCAGCTGGGGCAGCCCAGCCTCACACTTCTGCTCCCAGGGGGGTGGGTAATGTCATGGTGTGTGTCACTGTGGGGGTGGGATGATCCCCTGCTGACAGCAATAAGTGGCAAGATCTTCAGGCTGAAGACTGCTGATGGTGAGGGTGAAATCTGTCCCTGATCCACTGCCACTGAACCTCGAGGGGACCCCAGAGATGGTCTGGGAAGCAAGTTTGATGATGAGCTTTGGAGTCTGGTTGGGCTTTTGCTGGTACCAGTGTAAGTCTGTACCAACATACTCGCTGGCCCTGCATGTGATGGAGACTGTTTGTCCTGGAGTCACAGACAGGAGAGCTGGAGACTGGGTCAGCACAATATCACTTCTGGAGGCTGAAACCATATGAACAACATTAGTAGTAGAAAAGGCAAAAGAAGCTTTTATATTCTGAATTTCAAATCTGAATCATTTCAGAAACTCCTTATGATATAGGGTTCCTAATGAAAAAAAAGGAAACTATGACTTAAATAGCTTCTCCTGATTTTTTTCTCCGTCCATATCTTCTTACCTGAAACGCTGAGGAGCAAAAGCCCAAGGAGCTGTGATGGAAACAGCATCTTCAAGCTTTCCTTGTGCATGGGGCTCATGCACAGCACAGAGAAAGATCTTATAATATTTAAGAGGCAGAAACAATTCAGATGAAAGAAGTTCTTATGCAAATTATGGGATTTCATATTATTTAAATCCTGCACGGTCTGGAGAGCAGGTCCCTAACCTGAGCACATCTTGTGATTCTGTCTCCCTCTGTTGGTCATCTGAGGAGATGTGCAGACAGCGCTCCACAGGCTCCTGTGCTGAGCATTGGGCTTCAGCCCTTGGCACCTTGCGAGGTGCAGGGGAACGCTAAGGGGCGTGGCCTCATGTAAGCTCTGCTGTTCAAGTGGGGTGACCTTGAAGGGCTGGGGGGGCGGGTCTCATCCTTTGTTCTTCTTGTCTACCCAGCTGCTGTGAAATTAGCAGTTTCTTGACAGTTTGATCCTTCCATGAATTAGTATCCAACTCTGCCCTAAAAGAAGCAGGCTAATCAATATACACTGAAAGATGTGAGCCACAAGAAAGGCTCATTTTAAATTCGCTTCTTTAACCTTTCGTTTTAGTGATGGAAAGCTGACTGACACAACCAAAAATACCTTTCTCTTTCACAACGTTTGCAATACAATGGTAGAAATGATGTCACAATGATACCTGCATTACTGCCCCAGAGTCTCTAGATAGAATATTTTATTAAAGATAAGTTATGAAAATAGCCCAGTATGTAAAGTGCCTGATCCCAAATTTGATAATGTGAGTTTGAGTCCCAGAAACCCCTTACGGTGGGAGGGCACAACATTGACTTCTGAAAGTTCATGCTGAAACTATGTGCTGTAGCATGCATGCATGTGGCCCCTCTTTCTATCTTCTTCTCCCTTCTTCTCAAGTGGATGATTAAATAAGAAAAGGCATATTTGACTAAAAGCATTGTTAAAGGTGATTTGTGGTGAAACAATATTTTCAATACCTGTGTATAGTTATTTAATTTATCTTCATTTTTTCTCTTTGAATCTTATCCTTTCATAGTTCCATATACAAATGCACTTTGGTATTCACATTTATTCACATATACCATAAGTATATTTCTAGAGTTTTACCACATTTCTTAAAATTTATATGTTAAAATTTATGTTAAAAACTCCAGATTTTGAATAATGGATCACATTTTCTTTATTTCAAAATGTGGACAGCTGATGTTTCTGTCATCTTTATTGGAAAGAAGATTTGTTTGCTAGTTCTTTAAATAACCTAATTTTTCACAAAGTATTTATCCGAATCAAAAAGAACATGTTTGTAGATGAAGCTCTATTCCATTATTTCACTTGTCTGTCTTCATGGCAACACAACAACCTTCTTGTTACTGATTTTTATATGAGTTTTAAGTACTAACACAATGATTTTCCCCCCACAGGCTATTTTCCTTGATATTTCTCATATCTTTGCAGCCTTTTAAAATCATAATACAACTATTTGTTTTGTGTAGTTATACAGAATAGCTGTAAGAAAACTTCTGATCCATGAATGTGATTATTGATTCTTTAATTTGAATCTTCTTAACTTAGACTTTGCAGTATTTTATGATTGTCAGGGTTACATGTTTCATGGTCTTGGCCAGTGTGTAGAAAGCATGTTTGAATGCATGTACTTTCATGTGAGCATTTACTTTACAATCTGCCATCAATTGTCATTATGAGTTACTACAAATGTCTGTCTTTATTTCTCTATATTACAAACAAATAGATTCATGCAATGTCATCAGTATTTAGTAAAGTATTTCTCTGAAGAGAATAACTGATTCAACCATGTTATTTGTTATGCTCTATGGATAACCTATTTCTAAAATAAGAAGATTCATTTAGTTTCCATTTTGTCCCTGAATTTACAGTATTAGAGTTTAAAATGAATACTAATGTCCTTGGGAGAGATTTTCACGTGAAAGCACTGATGAAAGACTTCAGAGGACTTAAAGCTTTTCTGAGGTCCCACGGCTCATGGCCTGTGCAGGACTGAACTGGGCCCTAAGGTTTTCTATGGGGAAGTAACACTGAGGTGGCCTGGCCACTCAGCTCAGTAGTAACTGCCAGCATCACTTCCCTGCATGTTGCTCATGAACAGCATGAAATCTGTCTCAGAACAGCTGCCACTGAACCGTGGTGGGATCCTGAAGCCAGAATCAATGTCCTGTGAACCACCCTTGCAGGAGACTGGCCTGCAGTCTGTTAATACCAACTGTACTTCATCTTGTCAAAGGGATTAGTGTGGCAGGTGATGGTGAAACTGTCTCCATGGCTGAAAGACAGAGTGGTAGGAGACAGGGTGATTGTGCTGTTCATTCTCAAATTCACAGTTTACAGTTTCTCTCTGTGCTACTTGAATGCTTATGACATCCATGGACACAACTGTGGTTATTCCTGAGACAAGATTAATGAAGGGACAACTATGGAGGAAGGAGGTCCCTGGGGCTCATCACTGCTACTGTACATGCTTTTCCTGGCTTGTTAGCCTCTTTGTTTGTCTGTCTGTCTGTCTGTCTGTCTATCTATCTATCTGTCTGTCTGTCTGTCTGTCTATCTATCATCTATCATCCTTCATTCCTCCCTTTCTTTTTCTTTCTTCCTCTCTTTTTCTTTCTTCCTCTTTCTTTTTCTATCTTTCTTTCTTTCTGTTTCTATTTCTCTCCATCTCTATCTCTCTCTCACTGTCTGTCTTTTATCTACTATATGGCAAGTGGTTTTTCTTCATCAACAACCTAATCCATAATTTTCAACCAGTACTTCAACACAGAAACAAAACCAGGCTACAGACTGAAACCTCCTTAACTGAGAGCTAAAAACAATCATTTCCCATTAAAACTACTTCTCTCAGGGATTCATCAGTTTGGGGAAGATAACAGATCAATATAGATTATAAAACCTCCATTTCATAAAGCTATTGAGAGAAAACACAAAAAAATTCTACATGCATATTAATTCAAGAAATAATCAGTGGGAGCTGGAGAGGTGGCTCAGGGGTTAAGCCTCTGCCTTGCAGGTGGAAGGTCCTGAGTTCGGATCCTAGACCCCATGTATAGAAGCCAAGTGGAAGCGGGGGTGGCCTGCGTTTCTGGTCCTGGTAGGGCGGAGCCTGTGAATCCCGAGGCAGAGTAAACGAGGAGGTGGAGGCGTCCATGGTGGTTCCTGAATTTGTCCGTGGTTCTACACACACACATACATACACACACATACATACACACACGCGCACACACGCATACATGTACAATTGAATAAATAATAAATAAAAAAAATTAAAATAAAAAATAAAAAAGAAATAATCAGTGTTCCCAATCAAAAGTTTAAATTATTGATGATCTGATTTGAAGAAGATGCACATGGAAAAATGTGGTAAGGACAATCTTTTTGTATTATACCATTTAATATATTGGTTTGATATGTGAAATTATAAAATGTGTGAACCCTGGCATAAGCAAGTGAAAACTGGCTGACATTTTCCTGGATATTCTTTTGAAAATTCTTAAAAATTATATGATTATTATAAGCATTAAGTAAGAGAAACTTTATCATAGCCTGAAAACCCTTAAACTTGTGAACTATTTTCCTTTCAAAAATTGTTACCAATAATACTTTAAATTTATTTTCAGCTGGAATTTGAAAAATGGGGAACAATTTACATTTCCCAACAAAACTCTTTTTTGGTCCTGTAATCCTACCAACAGAGGGAGGCATTAAACTGCACAAAGTTTTCAGAATTAACAGATTTGTCAAAATCCTCATGATTGGCTGCATATGAGAAATGTCTAAAGCAGGGGCAACACCTCCTTCCAGGAGGAGCTGGGGCAACTCAGCCTCAGGCTGCTTCTTCCCCTGGTGCTTTGTGCTGTACTGTAAATCATTGGGGAGGAGGGGTAGTAACACTGCTGACAGTAACAAGCTGCAGCAATTGTCAGCTCTAGCTGCTGCTGCTGAGGATGAATCTGTCCTGAATTACTGTTGCTGCATCTCCAGGGATCCCAGAGATGATTGTGAAGTGTGTGATGAGAAGCTTTGCAGCCTGTTTTCTTTTTCTGGAACCAGCGGGAGGCTGTGCTACTGTCTGGATGCATCAAATGTGGATGGAGGCAGATTCTGCTGGAATCACTGACAGGATGACTAGAAATGGGACACAACCATGTCACCTCTGGATGCTGAATCCACACGTGGAATATTGACAATGAAGAAGAAAATAATAATGATTTTCAATTTTTACAATTCCATATTTAAAAATCTATGCAGATTTCATGTGATGCAGAGATGCCAATAAAGGAAAAAAAATCAGAAATTTAAACAGCATCCCCACTTTTTCCTTTCTCCAAATAGTCTCATCTGAGAGCCTGAAGAGAAGCCCAAGGAACATAGATGGGGACATCATCTTCCTGCTTCTCACTTCTGGGGAAGCCAGAGAAAGATCTTCTGATAATACTCTGAGAGACAGGAGGGACTTTTTACCTGAGAAACACTTATGCAAATGATCGGATTACTTATTATTTTAAGTAATGAGACTGGACAGCAGGATGCCAGGTCCTTCTGCAGATATGTCTCCCCCTACTGGCCACCAGAGGAACTTTTCAGTTACTCCTCAGAGGTTTGTGCAGGATTCTCCAGAGCACAGTGACACCTGACACCCTTTTTCTTCTCAAATCTTGAAAACATCCAGGTCCTGGAAATCCAAAGATTATTACATAAATATAATGCACAAAGGCTTTGCCCAAGGCTTATTTTGTTTAAATAAACAAAACAAAAGAATTCACTGGAAATGAGAGAAAAGTAGTAAATCACATGTAAGGTAAGATTCTTACTTTATTATAAAAGCACTCAGCAAAAGTAAATATTGATGAAGAAAATAGATAACTTAGTCAACATTTTCTTTAAATAATGTAAAATAATTACCTTGACAATCAAAAATATGACTCCCAGGAAAGAAATACTTCTGACATGAAGGAGAAAAATGCATTGTTGATCAGAAATAACAAAAATAAACATATTTACAAATTTATCATCACAGAAACATCTCAAGAAGTACTTCTGTACATCTTCTACTAAGAAGAAAATAAAGTTAGTCAATTCTGAAAATATTAAATTGCCTAAATCTGAAAAGGAAAGAGAAAGAATCGAATCCTACCAATTCCTAGAGAAAGCCACCATACTATAAAGATAAACAAAAGGAATTCATAAGGGAATGAACACAGGCAAAGCAACCAGAAAATAATTAATAAATTGACAGAATCATGTTCTCATCGACTGACAGCTGAGACTGTGAATAGATTGAATGTTGCAGTTAAAAAGGCTAGACACGTGAAGGGGAGGATCCCTAGCTGTGTATTTATGGAAGGAAGGGAGACATAAACTGCCACAGAAGGCTGAGCCCTTGCTAGAGCAGACAACCCAAAGGAAGCCCCGAGGCCCAGACAAGTAGGCAGCATGCAGGAGAGAGGAAAATACATGGTTAGTTAAGGGAGAGAGGTTACAAGAGTAAGGAGAAAAGAAAGAAGGCAGGAATGAACAAGGGGGACAGGCACAATCATTCATAATGTATGTATAAAGGGAAATTAATTATTTAAAATAGAGAGAATGGAGGCACCTCTGAGATATCTCATGGAATAAGGTACATGCTCACAAACATGACAAAGTAGTTTGAATCCTACAAACCCACAGGAAAGAAGTAAAGTTGTCCTGTGATCTCACTTGTATTTCTTAGCCTTATAAGCATGTGTGTATCTTTCTCTCTCTCTTTTGTTCATGCTTGAAACAGAGAGGTAAGCAATTAAAATACAAAAAGTGGAAAAGAAAAGTAGACTTCTCTGGCCATCAAAAAGACATACTTCATCAGTGAAAGCACATAGTCTGTAATTTAGACAGAAAGAACTTATTGTATTGACATAGAAAGAAGGAGCAGACTACATGTGACTTCCATTAAGAAAATGAGAAGTTATGTTAATAAAAACTAAAAAAACAGGCAAATGAAGTCGTTAAAGAATAGTAAATTGTCAATCCAACAACAACACATGCATCACTTAGATACCTGGTTCACTGTGATCACAAGGCATGATGGGTAAGGATGTGCCCTTCTCCAGCATCACCTCTGTAGCTGCTGATGGCTGAGAAGACCTCTCCTTCTCTTTCAGATGCGATTGTAAAGCTGTGGCTATGGGCAGGATGAGAACATTGTGGCTCTTCTCATGCAGCCAAGACACTGATGGTCCAGAGCCCTCAGCTGCAGCCAGTTACCCTGAGTTCCCAGCATCTCCCTCTCACACAGATGCAGAGGGCGCTGTGCTCTTCCTCATACAAGCAGCACATTTGGCAGCTGGGCTGCCCTAAGCAGGGAGGATTTAGTTGGGCTCTGTATCACTGTGGGAGGAAACTCTGCATCTTATTCACAGTAGTAGACTCCCAGATCCTCACGTTCCACCCTGCTGATTCTGAGTGTGAAATACGTCTGTGCCCTACTGCCACTGAATCTGTTTGGGACCCCAGAGTACCGCTTGGAAACCTGATAGATCAGGTACTGTGGAGCCTTCCCTGGCCTCTACAAGAACCATCTCAAATAGGTTTTTCCATCACTGTGTAGGAAGCACTTACTAGACCTGCAGGAGATTGAGGCTGACTCTCCAAGGGTGACAGACAGGGAGACTGGAGACTGGGTCATCACAACATCACTAGTGGAACCTGAAATTAGAAAAGACGAGTTCAAAGTCAGGTATAAGATTCATGAGCAGACATTAAATGCTTCCTTTTGATTATTTATTGGAACTTAGATCTTTACTATTCTGCAAATAATTTTTATTCCATAAGCCAAAATACTCATTTGTGCCAAACCAATATACTGAACCCCTAAAGAGACTTCACACTTAGCTTCTGCCATCCCATGCCACACGTGTCAGTCTTCAGAAGACACAAGACCTGTGCCTGTAGGCTCTTCACTGGCACAGAACTAAAGCTCATGAGTCCTTCCTGGAGGACTCCAGCCTGCTCCACCATGTGCAGAACATGCCTGGGCAGCCCTGGGTTAAAGATTTTAAATTCTCTCATTCTCCATTTCTCACCTCCCTCTCTCCTTACCAGGAATCCAGAGCATTAGGAACCCCAAGAGCTGCACAGGGAACTCCATTTTGAGAAGGTCCACTGAGGACAGGGATGGGTCAGGGCAAGGACACAACTGAGCTTTTATCTCAAACTAGGAGAGGAAGGTCCTCCTTAGGGAGCAGTATGCAAATACCCTGGTGGAGGCAGCTGTGCAGATAGAGGGGACAGTTAATGTGGGCTTCTCTTCTTTACAAAAGAATCTGAAGCACCTTGCATGGGAATGAAAGCAGCACCAAAAAAATTTAGGCCTAAAAGGGAATAGTAGCCAATTGTTGAGAAGTTTTCAGTACAGAGGACACTGTGTTTGTGGTCTGGACACTTGGAGAAGTACAGCTGGTAATGCAGAGGGACCGTGGTGAAGAGAAATGTTTCCAGGTCTTTAGGAGTTGAAGAACCATGCTGCTCGTCCTTTCTAGTTAATCATATAGACAGGGAGATTCCACCCATTCTGCAGTTGATCTGAGAATACAGAAAGGACCAAAGGTAGTTCACCTGTCTTTGCTGCCTAAATACTGCTGATGCTTCCTGGGTAAACAGCTAAAAGAATTTGGAACTATTTTATTCTATATCGTTTAAATAGCTCTGTATAATCATAAAAGTATACAAAAATATATGGTGTTTTAATCTTATGTTCAATGTCTATCTCAGAAACTAAAAGCAGAAATGAAAATTTAAAATTACACTAGCAATTTATTTATTTTTCTTCAGGTTTCATCTTTTTAATTAGTTCTGTGAAGGGCATCCTAAACACTACATGAAACACAACAGAATATTTTTCTTCCAGTATTAAAAAATGACACAAACATTTTTAAAGAAGCTTTTCTATATAGTCAGGATGGTGATCTTGAATAAAAAACATCGTTAAGTAACCGCGATCTCCATGCAGATTAATTATAAGTACATTCGGAAATTACTTTCTGGCCAAGATAAACATTGTGTACAGGTTTTAAAAATGTCCCTTGGTGTGTACTAATTTGAAAAACATACGTCTGTCCACATTTTTATTTTTTTCTTCCAGAAGCAATAATCCTGAGTCCAAATAAAATTTGTGATAAGAGGATAAATGTTGCAACTCTACAAATGCCTAGGAACTTGTTTTTAAATGGGAAAAATATTTAAAGAACACATAGAGCTTTCTAAAAGGTCTTTAACAAGCTACCTTGGGAGCTCAATTCGAAAATAGAACTTGATGTACTAAAACAGATGTTTCAGCGCAGCTCCAAAAATCTTTATAAATACAGCAATTTGGAAGGACAATCCTGGATCAGAAGTGTTATTCCTTGTGTATCTATATTACGTATGCTTGCCTCATCTCAGTTGTCATAATTGTCTCTGTAATTTCCTCTTGAATAGCGGTCATAACCGCCCTGGCTGCCACTGTAGTCTGGCGACCTGCCGTATCCATATCCGTACCTGCCCCCTCCGTAGCCCTGATCTCCGCCACCTCTGGAGTAGCTGCCACCATGCCCATGGGCCCCAAAGGCACCGCCTCTGGTGTCCTGGATAGACTTGCCTGCATGGTCCTCGTGGATCTGGCGCCCATCGAGGGACTCTCCATTCATGGCTCTCATGGCATCGGAGGCATGCTCAGGGTTGGTAAAGGTGATGAAGCCAAAACCCCGGGACCGCTGGGTTTCGCGGTCCTTGACAACAACGACCCCAGAGATAGGCCCAAAGCTACATGGTCTTCCAGCGCCTGCTCATCGGTATTGAAGTTGAGCCCTCCCACGAAGAGTTTCCCTTCTTCAGAAGACATGGCAGCAAATTCTAGTCCTGGAAAAGCAAAAAGTCTGCCTGCCGGAGCGGTGGCGAGCTCTGTGGAGCAGCGAGAACAGGGTACACTAGCAATTTAGAGGAAGCTTTGGCAAGTGATGGACAGATCATTGATATTGGTGTCTGAAGTTATTTCACAAATGTAACTCAGACTCATTGTCCTGTATACATTAAATATACAAAGCTTTTATTATAGTGATGGAAACCATTTTTAACCCAGTTTTCAACAAGGGGTAAAAGATATTTGATTTACTTACATAATCAATGGCTCTGTGTCCCATAAGAGTAAATATTATGTGTTTTGTGCTTCAGAATCTGAATAGTTTGAGGTTACTTTTAGCTACAATGAAGTGAATGTGCTTTGCTACTACAGCACACATGTACCCTAAACTAAGAAAAGCTTTCTGAGGGAAAAACTTCTTTGGAGACATAGGAAGGAAGAAAACAACAAGAATCTGTACCTTTGTGGTTTGTTTGTTTGTTGTGTTTCTTATTGGTTCTTAAGAAAAATATTTCCATTTAGTATTTCTGCATGTGCAAATCTGGATTTTGTCAGATTCTCCTGAGTTACAAAGTGAGAACTTACTTTCCTCAAAGGATTGCTATTGGGGTTGGTCACACCAAGGAGTCCAAAGGACAGGAAGGTGAAATGTAATCATTGCAGTAATAAATATTTCTCACATTTTCATAATCTTGAGAAATTCTTTCTGATAACTTTTCTCTTAATCTTACCTCACAAACACTGAAAAACATTTCATCACTGAAGATTAAATTTGTTTTTTTTTTATTTACTTCTCTCCTTTCAGTGAAAATATTTATCACTTAATCTCTGGTGGCTTACTATATTTTCAGAGAATATTTAAATGTTCAAGGACAGGGGCTGGAGAGGTGGCTCAGGGGTTAAGCCTCTGCCTTGCAGGCGGAAGGTCCTGAGTTCAGATCCTAGACCCCACGTATAGACCTTGGGCAGAAGCGAGGGACCTGCGTTTCTGACCCTGGTAAGGTGGAGCCTGTGAATCCCTTGGCATAGTAAACAAGGAGGAGACAGTCCATGGTGGTTCCCGAATTTGTCCATGGTTCTACACACACACACACACACACACACACACACGGATACACGCACAATTGAATAAATAATAAATAAAAAATAAAAAAAATTTTAAAAAATGTTTAAGGCCTTTACACCCCACCCTGCTCCACTGGTCGGGACGCGGGCGCACACGTTCCAGCCGGGCCTCACCCCGCGCCCTAGGACCCCAGGTCAGCCCACAGGGACCCGGCTCCTGACTCCCACCATCCAGCCAGAGCCCCACACTGGGGCCCAGGGACGAGGAGGACCACCCCCTGCGCCAGGGCCCCGCCCCAGCTGCCCTCAGGTTAAATAGCTCCACACCGGTGTCCCCATCCTCCCTTTACAATCCACCCCGCTCCACCGGTCGCTGGTCAGGACGCGGGCGCGCCTCACCCCGCGACCTAGTAAGTCTCCGCCCGCTTCCGCCCACCAGGACCCCAGGCCAAATAATTCAGTTTAGTGAAATTGAGAGATCTTAAGAGTTAAAATGACAATGCCAAAGTCAAAGTGCAAATCCATGAGAAGCAACACTCAAGTAAACAAATTTCCCACTGAAGAAATTAATCCCATAATGTTAGACTCCAACAAGAACAAACCCATGGAAAAAGGCCAAGAAAGCCTCACCCAGGATAAAGTCTTTCAAAATATGATCATTACCATGTTCAATACTATGAAAGAGGAAATCAGGGAGGAATTACATAGTCGAATCAATCGTTTTGAAGAGGAACACAACAGACATCTGGAGGAATTGAGAAAAACAGTGCAAGAAACAAAAAGTGGCATAGAGCAGTTAAAACAAGCAGAGTTTAAAACTGAGCTAAAAGAAAAGTTATCTTCAACCCAGAACGCAACAGAGTCTTATCAACAGAACTAATGAAGCAGAAAACAGAATTTCAGACCTTGAAGATAAAGTGGGAGTACTAACCAGCTCAATGGAAGAGGTTGTTAAAGCCAAAAAGATACTTGAGAGAAATATCCAAGAGATATGGGACACCCTGAAGAAGCCTAACATGCGTATTCATGGAATACCAGAGCAAGAATCTCAAAATAACATCCCTGAGGAAATTTTTCAAACAATCATCAAGGAAAACTTTCCTCATCTAAAAAAAGAGAGGTTCATCCATATACAAGAGGCATTCCGCACCCCAAACAGATACGACCAAAATAGAAGCACGCTGCAGCAAATAATAGTTAAAACACTCCACATTCAAGATAAAGAACTGGTGCTGAGAGCTTCAAGGGAGAAAAAACAAGTCACTTTTAAAGGTAAACCTATTAAAATAACAAATGACTTCTCAGTTGAAACAGTAAAAGCAAGAAGAGCTTGGAGACACATACTTCAAGTATTGAATGAGCAAAAATGTCAACCCAGGCTGATTTACCCTGCAAAACTATCTGTCATGATCGAGGGAGAAAGAAAAATTTTCCAGGACAAAGACAACTTGAAGGGATACATGTCCACCAAACCAGGCCTTCAAAAAATGCTAGAAATGATACTCAAGCGTGAAGAAAAAAACAGGCATATCCAGGAGAACAGAAGGCAAATATAACACCATTAAAAGCGAAGCAATATACTTATAAAAGCTACTAAACATAATAAATGTCTGGAATTAACAGTTTCTCCATTATAACACTAAATGTTAATGGACTTAATTCACCGATCAAGACACACAGATTACAAACTTGGATTAAAAAATCACAATCCATCAATCTGCTGCCTGCAGGAAACCCATCTCACCACAAAAGATAGGCACGCTCTAAAAATAAAAGGCTGGTCAACAATTCTACAAGCAAATGGAAGCAGAAAACAGGCAGGGGTAGCCATTATGCTATCAGACAAAGTGGATTTCAAACCAAAGAAAATTATAAGAGACACGGATGGATACTACATTTTAGTCACAGGTACAATTCACCAGGAAGACTTCACAATACTGAACATATATGCACCCAATACGGGCCCCTCCACATTCATTAAGAAAACCCTACAGCGTTTAAAGCAAGAAATCAACCTCCAAACAATAAATCTCAGGGATTTCAACACCGCCCTCTCAACATGGGATAGATCAACAGGTCAAAAGCTTAACAGAGACACTTTGGAGCTTAATCAAACCCTGAAAGAAATGGACCTTACAGTTCTCTATCGAACTTTTCACCCACGCACCAAAGAATACACATTTTTCTCAGCAGCACATGGAACGTTCTCCAAAATAGATCACATATTGGGCCACAAAATAAATCTACACATATACAAGAAAGTTGAAATTCTAACCTGTGCCCTATCAGACCACCACAGCCTAAAGCTGGACATCCACAACACATCAAACAAGAGAAAATACACTAACTCCTGGAAACTTAACACTATGATGCTGAATGAGAACTGGATTCAGGAAGAAATTAAAAAGGAAATTCAAGATTTCCTGAAAGTGAATGATAATGAAAATACAACTTACCAAAATCTCTGGGACACAATGAAAGCTGTTCTAAGAGGTAAGTTCATAGCTCTTAATGCCTACATCAAAAAAATGGAAACATCAGAAATAAACAACTTAACAATGCAGCTTAAAGCTTTAGAGAAACTAGAGCAATCTGATCCCAAAAGTAGTAGAAGAGAGGAGATTAGCAAAATAAGGGGAGAAATATCTGAAATCGAGATTAAGAAAATGATAGAAAAAAACAACCAGTAAAAAAGCTGGTTCTTTAAAAAATCAACAAGATTGATACACCCCTAGCTAAACTAACCAAAAGCAAGAGAGAGAAAACCCAAATTAACAAAATTAGAAATGAACATGGAGTTATCACTACTGATACCCAAGAAATCCAGAGAATTATAACATCATATTTCAAAAACTTATACTCTGTGAAGTTTGACAACACACAAGAGATGAATAAATTTCTAAGTAAACACAACTTACCTAAATTGAATCAGGAAGTTGTGAATTATTTAAATAGTTCTATAACATATAAAGAAATTGAGGAAGTAATCTCGAATCTTCCCACCAAAAAATGTCCTGGACCAGATGGATTCAGCACAGAGTTCTACCAGACATTTAAGGAGTTAATAACACCAATACTCCTTAAACTGTTCCATCAAATAGCAAAGGAAGGAACACTACCAAATTCCTTCTATGAAGCTAATATCGTTTTAATCCCAAAACCTAATAAAGATTCACTTAAAAAAGAAAACTATAGGCCGATCTCCCTGATGAACACAGACGCAAAGATTCTCAACAAAGTCTTAGCAAATCGGATTCAAAAACATATTAAAAAGATCATTCATGGGGACCAAGTAGGCTTCATCCCCGGCACACAAGGTTGGTTCAACATACGCAAATCAATAAATGTAATTCATCATGTAAACCAGTCCAAAGTCCAAGACCACATGATACTCTCGATAGATGCAGAAAAAGCTTTTGACAAGATCCAACAGCCTTTTATGATCAAAACGCTAGAGACAGTGGGAATGGAAGGAACCTTTATCAATATAATAAAAGCTATATACAACAAGTCCACAGCAAGGATTATGCTCAATGGGGAACAATTGGAATCATTCCCACTTCGATCAGGAGCTAGACAAGGCTGTCCACTCTCACCACTTCTATTCAATATTGTACTTGAAGTCTTAGCTGAAGCCATAAGACAAGAAAGGGACATAAGAGGGATTCAAATCGGCAAGGAAGAAGTCAACCTATCCCTATTTGCAGATGACATGATCTTATACCTGAGTGATCCCAAAAACTCCACCAGGAAGCTCCTGGAACTAATTGAGAAGTTCAGCAGGGTGGCAGGATACAAAATCAATGTGCAAAAATCAGAGGCCTTCCTATATGCCCAGAATGAAAGAAGTGAAAAAGCCTTGAGAGAAACAACCCCATTTACTATAGCCCCTAAAAAAATGAAATACCTTGGTATAAACCAAACTAAGGAGATAAAAGACCTTTATAATGAAAACTTTAAAACCCTAAAGAAAGAAATAGCAGAAGACACCAGAAGGTGGAAAGACCTCCCTTGTTCCTGGATTGGCAGAATCAACATTGTAAAAATGACCATCCTACCAAAGGCAATATACAGATTCAGTGCTATACCAATCAAAATCCCAAAGCAATTCTTCAAAGAAGTTGACCAAACAATCTCAAAGTTCATATGGAGGCACAAAAGACCCAGGATAGCAAAAACAATCCTGAGTAACAAAAACACAGCTGGAGGTATTGCCATACCAAACCTAAGTCTATACTACAAATCCATAGTTATAAAGACAGCCTGGTACTGGCTCCAAAATAGACACACAGATCAATGGATAAGGATTGAAGACCCAGATATAAGCCCACAAAGTTACAGCCATTTGGTCTTTGACAAAGGGGCCCAAAGAATCCAATGGAAAAAGAACAGCATCTTCAACAAATGGTGCTGGCAAAACTGGATCTCCACATGCAGAAGATTAAAGCTGGACCCGTACTTGTCACCATGTACAAGACTTAATTCCAAATGGATCAAGGACCTTGATATCAGGCCAGAGACTATAAAAACCATAGTTGAAAGGATAGGGAACTCCCTCGAGCTGATTGGGCTAGGCCAACACTTCCTAAACAGACATCCAATGGCACAGTCACTGCTACCAACTCTCAACAGTTAGGATCTTGTGAAATTAAAGAGCTTCTGTTCAGATAAAGAGATTGTAACGCGAGCTCAAAGGCAACCCACAGAATGGGAGAAAATCTTCACTAACCATACATCTGATAGAACTCTGCTATCCAGAGTGCACAAAGAACTTAGAAAATTAAACACCAAGGAAACCAATGGCCCAATTAAAAAATGGGCCCTGGAACTTCAAAGAAACTTTACCAGGGATGAAATTAAAATGTCTAACAAATATCTGAAGAAATGCTCCACTTCCTTAGCCATCAGGGAAATGCAAATCAAAACTTCCCTGAGATATCATCTCACCCCGGTCAGGATGGCAAAAATCCACAATACAAACAACAACAAATGTTGGAGAGGATGTGGAGAGAGGGGAACTCTCCTACATTGCTGGTGGGAATGCAGGCTCATACAGACACTCTGGCGAGCCGTCTGGAGATTCTTAAAGAAATTAAAGATTGAAATGCTATATGACCCTGCTATTCCACTTTTGGGAATAACCCCCCATACAGCAAAAATTCACCTCGATAGCACAAGCACGACCATGTTCATAGCAGCACTGTTTACAATAGCAAAGTCATGGAATCAGCCCAAATGTCCAACAGTTGACGAGTGGATAAGGAAACAGTGGTACATCTATACAATGGAGTACTACTCAGCCATCAAAAATGATGAATTACTGGAATTTGCCGGGAAATGGATGTCATTAGAAACAATTATATTAAGTGAAGTATCCCAGACCCAGAAAATTAAGCACCGTATGTACTCCCTAATAGGTGGCTCCTAGTACCAAACCCACCCAGCCCACCTTGAGACACTCATAGGTAAATCTATGTATTACCTACAGTAATTGCAAGGATTACGAACAGGAGGGATGGGGTTGGAGGGCCACACCAGAAACAAGGAGAGAAGTGACAGTAGAGAAAATAGGCCTCCATCAAGGACTGAAAGTAAGTAATGTGACACCTGGTTAAGTTCACAGACTTTCGTTCCTGATCATTTACAACTAAGGGGGTATGATCTCACCAGAAGGGGAGGGCATATAGTCTGGCAGATAAAAAGTAACCATTTTGCAAATGGGTGATTGACCCCTCCCTCACTGAGGTTTCCTACTTGTATTACATCTACCCTTGAATGTGCTTTTATAATAAGACTCCAGTTTAACAGCTTTTTGTCTCTGGCCAGGGGGTGACATAGAGTGCCCAGCAGGATGGAGTGAAGGGCATTGCAGGAGCAGCAAAACTGCAAAAGAAAATCAACAAACCACCATCCAGAACTTCAGATCAACCACCTAGAACTAGGCCAGACTAATCTCTCCCCATCCTGAAGCTCAGGGAAATTTGCGGAAGAGGGGGAGGTAAGAGTGTAAGAGCAAAAGGATGTGAGGAGCAATGATTTGCAAGATACTCCACACAAGTTAGGGCCAAGCAATCATAATTGGACTTTGCATGCCCTGCGCAATGTCCAACACACTATTGACCTCACAAAGTCTAGTATCTGCTAAAGGCACCAAGATCCTTAGAGGCAAGGGATTGGTAGCCACAGTAGTGTTCCTATGCTTAAGGGGAACACGGGAAAGGGTTCAGGGAAATGCCACTGGCTCCTTGTATGTCATCAGAGAGGAGGGCGCAGAGGAGCCAGGCATGCACAAGAAAGGACACTCTGGGAATTGGGGCGGGAGGCACTGGGGGATAGAGAGGGAGGGGTGAGGGGAGGGGGAGCAGGGGGTTGGAGGGGAGGAGGAGGGAGGGAGGGAACCGGTGTACCTATTAAGTTTGTATGAGCGGAAATAATAAAAATGTTAAAAAAATAATTTTTTTTTTATTTATTCAATTGTGCGTGTATGCGTGTGTGTGCGTGTGTGTGTGTGTGTGTGTGTGTGTGTGTGTGTGTGTAGAACCACGGACGAATTCGGGAACCACCATGGACGCCTCCACCTCCTTGTTTACTCTGCCCCGGGATTCACAGGCTGCGCCCTACCAGGACCAGAAACGCAGGCCGCCCCCGCTTCCGTCTGGCGTCTGTACCTTGGCCTAGGATCAGAACTCGGGACTTTCCACCTGCAAGGCAGAGGCTTAATCCCTGAGCCACCTCTCCAGCCCAAAAATAATTCTTCTAATCATAATGAACACAGAGGATTTGGGAATATGAGTGCTTTTGTTTGCTTCTTCTTTCATTTCCTTATTTATGGTTTTTCTTGTGGCCTAGGTTAAATGTAGTCCAGGCTGGTCCAGAAATTTCTTTGAATCACTGTCTGACCTTCAAATCATTATTCTCCTGCCTCAACCTCCCACCTATAGGGTCTATGGAGGAACAGCACTAAGTCAGCTATTGTACACTGCATGGGCTCAGATAGTTGAATAGTCTTGCTTAGACATAAATATATGTAACAAATGGTTCTAAGTATGTCTGTATTTTATAAAAGCATAGACACAATAGCTAAGAAATGAACCAAACTAGATGTCTATCAAGTAATAAATTGATAAGGAAAATACAAATATATACAATGTAGTTTCATTCAATTATAAAGAAACATTAAATTAATTAAATTTTTGAGAAAATCAATGTAAGTGTGTATTATCACAGTGAAACAATGTTTCCTATTGTTCCTTAGAATTCATAGATTTGATGTTTTAATTTGGAGCATCCATAAATATAGGAAGCTGGAAAGGGCCTCCGTGTTCTGGAGGAAGTAGTAGAAATCATGTGATATGAGAGAGCACTACTGAGGGTGAAAAAATTTAGATGGCTGAAGGTAGAAGAAATTGGAAACTAGAAGGAAGTGAGAAAGATTTTCTGAAACTAAGGATATATAAAAACTCCTTTAGTATTTTCTAAGTATATTAGTAATAATAATCATTACCATAATAATAACACTACTGTTTAAACAGAATCACACTGTATGTTTGCATAATGCTTTCTCCAACCAAAGATTAGCAGTGGAAAATCCTCCAGCTAGTTGTGGGAAAGCTTTCTGTTAGCTACTGGTCAGGGAGACTAGTGGAACCGGTCTTCAAACAACACAGGATATTAACATTGCACAGAGCTGGATCATAGGACCATGTTACTGGAAACAGCACATATTTTCATTGCAGATCAATTTAGAGGATTAAAAACACACCAGTGATTCTTCCCAGATCATAATTGTGAAATGTAATAATGACCTGCCTAGAAAGATATGTCCAGTGGCATAATGGTTGCATGGTTTGTGAAATCTACCTCTGATCCACTGCTACTGAATAGGTCAGCAACCCCTGTCACCCATTTAGAAATCCTATACATCAGGACTTTGGGGACTGGCCTGGCTTCTGCAGGAACCAATACAATTGGGTGTCTCCATTAGAGTGTGTGATGCTGTAACTAGACCTACAGGAGATAGAAGCTGGCTCTCCAAGAGTGACAGCCAGTGACAGAGGAGTCTGGCTCACCACAACATCGCAAAGGGAAACTGAGGCAAAATGAGGAGCGCAAAGTTTTGAACAACCTTTATAAGTCATAATTACAATAACTTTTATACTACTTTACACATCTCAATTGAGATCTTTATATTTACTGTGAAACGTTTTCTCATTACCACAAATCCATGTTCCCTAAAGGCCTTAAAAGGCTTTAGACATATCCTATACTACCCATTTCATGACTGGCAAGCTTGTGTACTGTCTCATCTGGAATATCTCTCATGTAAGAACTAAATCTCACAAGCCCATCATGGAAGACAAGATCTGTCATTTCTTGCATAGACTTTAGAAATCACCTGAGAAGCAGTGTAGCCCCAAAGCTCACCCTGCTTCTGGATTCTCCCTCCTAATCTCTCCCTCCTTACCAGGAACCCAGAGCATTAGCAGCCCCAGGAGATGAACAGCGCAATTCACATTTTGAGGGTGAACTAAAGAGTTTGTTCAGTCCAGGCAAGATTTCAATTGAGCTTTTATCCCTAATTTTCAGGGGAAGGTCCTCTGTGGGGAGCCATATGCAAATATCATAGAACCCAGCTGTGTAGAGAGGGGGAACCACATTTCCATGTATCTAAAACACTGGAATATCTTCCATATTAGGAATGAAACTAGGGGAACCACATGTGTTTCCTGATTGGAAAATAACAAGATGGAAAGAAACAATCAATCTGGAAAATAGGGTGTGGCCTTGGCCCTCATCATAAGTGCTCAGGTACAATGGAAGGAATGAGAATGGAGACCAATATGTCCAGACCTTTCTCTGGGAACTGAACCACTGTGCTGCTTGTCCCCTTTAGTTAACCTCATTGACAAAGAGCAACCAAATCTACTGTTACTCTAGAGAGTCGAAATGAGAACAAGATAATTCATATGTATTTCTGTCCTTACTCACCCAGTTAAGGTTCAAAAGCATAAATGAAAGGACTGGTGAAACAGATCAATGAGGAAGACATCTGCTCATAATCCTGGCTGTGTGAATTTAATGAAGCACACAACTATGGAAAGAGAGGACTGAATTCCAAAGAAGTTGTTCTCTGACCTCCACCAGGCACCATGATATGTTACCTCTCTCTGTGCCACTCTGCTCTTCATCTCTAATAAAATAAAAAAAATTTTTCAAAGAACATCATGCACTTGTGTCAGGAACTAATTTTTCATTATAGCCATGCAAATTAGATTCTACATGAACAAAAAAGTACTCAAATTGCCAAGTAAGTAGAATAACATATCAACTATCACAAGATAACAAAAACGAAACAAATATTAAAAAATAATGATGTTAAATGAGGTTCAGAAAATTATTGGACATGATGATAGACCGGTCTCTGCTGTTTGTTTTTGACAATGATTCACAGCAGATTTCAGAATCTTATTTTACACACATGAACCCTACATACCGCTTCATGAGGCAACTGTACTTCACAAGAAAGATTGCATGAAGAGGATGCCCAGGACATCTGCAACTCCACTGCCAGCTCTCACGCAGATGGTGACTGTCCTGGGATTTGAGGGAAAAAAAACAAACAAAAATTTCAAATACATCAAATTTTTTACAAAGCATTTGCTCAATTCTTTTGTCAACAATAATTCTGGGCACAGAGCCACGGATAGACAACACTTCCCTATCGGGGCTTAGGTATTCTAGTGTAATTCTCCATGAATCATCCAGCCTCCTCATTCTGGAAGGCTTCTTCATGGCTTCTACATTCTTCATTATACATGCAGAAGCTTCAGTGCTTCTACATGGCTACTAATTTTTTTCTCATCTCTAGCAGGCTTGTGGAATTGGTTTGTGTTGCTTGTTCTGACCAGAGGCAAGGAACCAAAATGGGTCTATCTTCTTCCACTTCACGCACCCCTACATTTGTCTCTTTTGGTCTAGTAAGTTTCAAGTCAGCACTGCAGCCACCACCTCTCCACAGCCGTAACTGGCTGCAGAAAGTGAACTTGCAGTGTATTAACTGGCAGGATAGAGATGTTCGTGGACAGTCAAGGTCATCCGTGCACTACTAGGAAAACTTTAATCACTTTCACTTGTGCCTTTCTGTCACTCAAGTCTTCAGTGATCAAACTTTAAACCCTTTCAGATGTTCATAAACATTGAAGTTTTTTGCCAATTTTTTCCCTTTAAACACTGGTGTGACAAAAACTTGTCTCATTTTTTCTCAGTTGACAGAGTAAACCCTTCATATGCCTTCACTCTTATAATGACCCATCCTGCACATACAGAGAGAGAGGGGGGGGGGAAAGCTTTAACACATTGGAAACCTCAGTTTCATGCTAATGCTAATCATTCAAATCTGTGAGCACATCTGTTACCTCATCAATACCATACATCAATATGGAGTTCATCAAAACCACACAAATATCTTGTACACATATCCTGTGGTCTCTACATTGACTTCTTTATGAACACACCTCTGAGCACAGATCCATCCTGCACAGTGAACTAGGGAACAAGTGCCAACCCTCTCTTGCTTTTTCCTACAGCTAATTCCTTTCTCCTTTGTCTCCTGGTTTCATTCAGGACCTTAGCTGTTGACCAAATGTCCCTGCTGTCTTGTGAGCTGCTCCAACGGAGATTGAATTTCTTCATGACGTCATGTTAGGCAGCTTTTGTTCCTAGATGCGTTACCTGCACTCTTCTCTGCTCTATGCACTCAGAGCTGTCTCATGCCCTGGCAACATGCAAGGCTTTGAAGGGTCTTTTCAGTTCTTTGATGAGATTTCTGATGTCATGAGGCTCAAGGGCCGAATTTTCCTTGAACTGCAGTTTTCTGTAGTGAGATGCCACTTAGTACCTAATCTGTATAATGTTTTTCCTTCCTCTATATTAAAGTCTAACCTAAGTCCTACCCTTTATCATTTTTATCATTTACCTTGCTCATCATCAACCAATTAATATTACTATAAAAATATAAAATGCTTATGGAACAACTGAACTTTCATATGGAAAATAAATACATATATAATAAGCCTTTCATCTTCCACAAGAACAATGTGAAAATAGATCACAGAGTTTAAAGTAAATATACAAATGTAAAATACCCATGTTATAATTCCCCAAATCAGTATCCCCCAAGGTCTTAGAGGCTTCTTAGCCATCAAAACTGATGGATCCATGAAGAAGCTTGGTTATTGGACTTCATCACCATTGCAAACTTCTGCACTGTGAGAGACACTGTCAAGAGAATGACTGAGGGAAAATATTTCAAAGTATCATCCATCAGCTAAAGGCCTGTTATGAAAATATAAAAGCCTCATAAAATCTTTTCCTATGCTCACAATTCAGGTAGAAAATAAACTAGAAAAGGCCTATGAGATGGCATAGTGGGTCAAATCACTTGCTATCAGCTGACAATCTAAATTTTAGCAACAAAACACTGGGTATGAAAAAACTCAATCTAAATGATCACATAACTGCATAATTGTCTACGATTCATCTGTTTGTAAATCAATGACCTGAGTTTACTCTACTGAACATGAGTAAACACAGGTCCAACGAGGCTTTGAACATCTCAGCTTCCAGATACATCTTGGTTGTTTCTCCTTCTTGGTTTAACAATACTTTTTCCCATAGAAGAATAACTTGCACAAATTTGTAAACTTGATTTACAATACTTTTCTCATAATGCTACTGTCTTGTATTCTCAATTCTGAATCAGGAAAGATACTGTCTGAATCGAATTCTGGGGATAAAGTGGGGTGAAAAGAGTCGAGGTGAACAACATCATTCCAGGGTGCTTCAGCCAACTCTCCCTGTGAACATCTAGCCTGGAAAATCTGAGAGATGAGTTAAAGCAGGTGATATTGCCACAGTGAGCAGCTGAGGAAGCCCAGTCTCACGCTTCTGCTTCCCAAAGCAGTTCATGCGATGGTGTGTATCACTGTGAGAGGTAAGTAACTCTGTTGACAGTAGTAAGTGGCAAGATCTTCAGGCTGCAGGCTGCTGATGGGGAGGGTGAAATCTGTCCGTGATCCACTGCTACTGAACCTTGAGGGGACCCCGAAGATAGTCTGGGAAGCAAGTTAATGATGAGCTTTGGAGCCTGGTCAGGTTTTTGCTGGTACCAGTGCAAGCCTTCAACAATGCCCTGGCTAGCTTGGCATTTCATGGACACTTTCTCCCCAGGCGTCACAGACAGGACAGCTGGAGACTGTGTCAGCAGGATGTCACCTCTGGAGGCTGAAAGAGCACATGAAATATTAGTGCAACATAGCCATACATGTGAAAATACCTCCAATATAGTTAGAAAAGAAGAAAGATGATTCTTATACACTCAATTTCTCTAAGGAAGGAGTAAAGGATTTCAATTTAAATAGCATCCCTGTATTTTTTTTCTCTGTATATATATTTTTTACCAGATGCCCAGAAAAGCAAAACACTGAGAAGTTGAGACAGGAACACCATTTTCCTTCTTTCCCCTCCTAAGGATGGATCATGCTAAAAGCTAAAGAGAGACCTTCTTATAATCAAAGAGGCAGGAACTGGTCAGATGAAAGAAGTATACAAAATAGGAGATTTCGCATTTGTTTAAATATTGAGTGAGTGGAGTCCTGGCGGCTTGGAACCATTTCTTGGTATATTTTGTCTGCCTCTTCTGGCCAAACTGAAAATACACTCAGGCCTGATGGAGACCAGTGGATGCTTCTCCAGATGGAAGCAACGTGAGGAAGTACTTCAGAACAGCTGTGGTCTTCTGGAGAGAATGCTGGGTGACGTCCTTGGTCTTCTTCCAGGCTCTGTTGACTGTCTAGCTGAGTCCCATGATATGCACAAGGTGAAATCTGGGATTACGTGGATAGTGCACAAAAATCACAATGTGTAGCAATTCATTGATATGTTAATTACAGCACATGAGCAGAATTCAAATGCATATTTTATAAATTATTGGGTTTTCAAGGATAGAATGAAAAACTTAAATAAACAAAACAGGCCTGTCTCATTGGTGAGGCATGCTAGAGGTTTAGGTATCTGATGTTCTTCACCCCATTCAAGGCAAATAGCCAAGTATTGTAACTTTTATGTACAATCCTAGAGAAGGAGGTAGATTGCTAGACAGAGCTCTCTGGTTGTTTTAAGAACAGTGTTGTCCTTGGCATACATACCAAGTGATTTCTAATAAGAATGGTTTGAAGTGAACTTTAGCAAGGGCAGGCCAACTGAGTAGGTGATGCTCTAATACATTTGTTTTGTGCCACATGACCAAGAGAGAGTAAATTTGTTAAATAAGGATACTGTTGGAACTTTCTGAGAATTGCTGACAGTCATAGCATAAGGTACTGAACCACATCATCATCAGAAGAAACAAAACAAAAACTCATTGCTGTGGAAAGGGTCTCTCTGAAGCCATGGGACACTTTTGGAAATTTCCATGAATCATAAATTAGCCATGTGGTAACATGCCTGGCACAAACTACAATGCCAGCCTCGCCAAATGTTAAGGTTTGGAGGGACTCAACAGCACTTGTTCTGAACATGGGCTTGGTGGAATTAGTGTTGGGCCCAGGTATACCCATTGGCCACCTTCACTCACATGGACCAGTCCTCAATACCTGGGGTCATTGCCACTTTCTGTAACACCAACAGACCTGTTCATAATTTTGCTCTCATGGGGGTTCATAATAACTGTTTTCTGCATTCTTCACACCCTTGAGTCTGGGTCCATGCTGACTGGAGAAGAACTGTTCCTTCGTGTTTAGCTGGTTCCTGTGAGTAGTAAATGCCCTGACTGACTGAAGCCATCTCATGCAGGTCAAGGAGTTCTCAATGCATCCTGACACCTGCCTCCCTCAACGTGGTACTGAAAGATGGAAGATTTGCCCACCCTCTCGGAGGCAGGTGCCTGAGAGTGAGGGACCACTGCTGTAGCCAGAAAGGAAGGAGGAAAACAGCAAGAGGATCCTCAGCACAGTCCACTGTCTGACCTACTCCTTCATGCTCCTGCCTTGTGCTACTTCCTCCTGATGCAGAGCAAAGACTCCCCCATTGGCTTTAGTCTCTGTCTGCTGCTGTTCTCTCATTGCTCTTTCCCTCAGTAGATATTTATTTTTATTCTTTGTACCTTTTCATTTGATTAAGTGTTGGTGCTCCGACCTGTTAGATTCCCTGTGTGGAATGGTACTGGGACTGACTCGGCAATCCTTCATGAAGACACACAGGTATCTTTGAGTGGACCCTTGACGTGTATAGGTCCTAGTGTATTTCTGTCTGGTTGATCTTTGTCAGTAACACAGACCACATTTAGTCTCATGGAAAGTTGCACAGTTCTCACTCATTTTTATATTTTTAAATTATTTTCTATGTGTACACAAGAGAATACTTCTGTGTGTGATTTTGGAGTCCCAGCTGTGACATCAGAATTCATCCTGGATTGCTCTACTTCCTTAGTGCTTTGCTCTGCCTTCCAGGGTCAGAATTGCAGGCTACTGCCCTTTATTTCCATGTGGACTTTTATGTTGGATCTGACACCTGAATGAATATCTTTCTGTTTTTGAGGCAATAGCTTTACCTATGAGCCATGGCTCCAAAACCACACTCATCTTTTCATCCCTAAAAGTGTTCTGCATTCCAGGTCTCACAGCATGATTTCATGATACTTGCTCTAAGTTTGTGGAATGAGCCGTTCATGTAGGGACATTTTCCTCTAAAGCTATCTAGTCACTGACTTATTAAAAGAGTTTAAAAAAATGGCCTCTTGCCACTGTTCCAGTTTACATAGACAAAAAGCTGTTCTCTCTGAAGGTAACATTGATTATTTATAGTACTACCATATCTTTCATCTATTAATGTGGATGTTGTCATATTTATAGGTTCATAGGAATCATATATACATATGCAACAAAATAATTATGAACAGATATGCATAGATAAGAGAAAAGGTTCAAATACTAGATCAAAAACTATTAAATAATTTTCAAGAACTGTTAACACTCCATTGTATAGATGTACCACATTTTCCTTATCCACTCGTCAACTGTTGGACATTTGGGTTGATTCCATGACTTTAAAATTGTAAACAGTGCTGCTATGAATATGGTCGTGCTTGTGCTATCAAGGTGAATTTTTGCTGTATGGGGGGTTATTCCCAATAGTGGAATAGCAGGGTCATAATTTCTTTAAGAATCTCCAGACGGCTCATTTACAACTGATGGGGTATGATCTCACCAGAAGGGGAGGGCATATAATCTGGCAGATAAAAAGTAACCATTTTGCAAATGGGTGATTGACCCCTCCCTCACTGTGGTTTCCTACTTTTATTACATCTACCTTTGAATATACTCTTATCACAAGACTCTAGTTTAACAGCTTTTTATCTCTGGCCAGGGGGTGACATCCAATACCCATCAGGATGGAGTGAAGGGCATTGCAGGAACAGCATAACTGAAAAAAAATCAACCAACCATAATCCAGAACATCAGAGACTCTATATCAACCACCTGGAACAGGCCAGCCTAATCTTTCTCCATTCTGAAGCTCAGGGACATTTGCGGAAGAGGGGGCGGTAAGATTGTAAGAGCACAAGGATGGGAGGAGCAATAATATGCAAGATACTCCACACAAGTTAGGGCCGAAGCAATCATAATTGGACTTTGCATGCCCTGCACAATGTCCAACACACTATTGACCCCACAAAATCTAGCATTTCCTAAAGGCACTAGGATCCTTGGAGGCAAGGGATTGACAGCCACAATAGTGCTCCTATGCTTAAGGGGAACACAGGAAAGGGTTCTGGGAAATGCCACTGGGTCCTTGCACCTCATCGGAGAGGAGGACCCAGAGGAGAGTTTGGCATGCACATTAAAGGATAGTCCGGGATGGGAGGGAGAGGGAATGGGGGATGGGGAGAGAGGGGGAGGGGAGGGGGAAAGGGAGGGGGCACAGGGTGGTGGGAGGTTGGAGGGAGGGAGGGGACCGGTGTACCTGTTAAGTTTGTATGAGTGGAAATAAAAAAAAGAATATGTTAAAAAAATTGTTAACACTGACGAGTAGGACAGAGTTTCTTGGAGAAAAGCTATACAGCAAAACTATTTCCTTGGCACACGCTCCAATCCCTCTGCCATCTTCACAGCAACTGCTATAGTTTCAGCGACTTCACCAGGAAACCAGGATGGATGGGCATTCTGTGTTCACCCAACCTTCTCCCACCCCCTTCTGCCTGTCCTCCCTGAAGGATGGTGGCCCGGGATGTGGCAGCTCATTTCTGAAGTGGAGCTCATGCTCAGGGAAATATCAGAGGTACATCAGAGGTTTGCTTTAGATGTGTGGACGCACTCATGCCTAAGATGAGCTCAAATGGACATCTACAGTTGAAAAGGAAAGAAAGAAAGATAGAGGGAGAGAGAGAGAGAGAATAATAAGAATGTAAAAAAGAAGAGGAGATTTAGGGAATGCTGGTTAATACCGAAGGTCGATTAAGGAATCTGTACTGAGTTGTTATGTCCTTCGCTATCACTTGCTTCCCCTACAACACTGGAATGGAATACTGTGATGGGAGCACGTACTTAGATGGAGATGGAAGATTGCCTTATTATCATCGCTGAGATAATTTGTCTTTACAGTGGAGTTCATGAGATTTTAAATCACCTGGAAGATCCTACCCAAAAGTCTTTTCCCTGGGAATTAACTAAGGAGGACACATTCACCCTGTGTGTGGATGTCACCAGCTTATGGGCTTGGAGTTAGGACTGGATAAAAGGGCCTGAGAAATAGCTCACTCAGGTGTTTGCTGTGCCCAGCATAGAAGTATAAAGCCATGCATGGAGGCATGAACATGCAATCCCACCGCTGGAGAAGTAGAAGCAGGCAGATCCCTGGGATTCACTTTGTCTACTGTAGACACTGACAGAGTCCTATGCTGGTGTTTATGAGCTATATTAGAATACTGGTGTGTCTATTCATGGAAGAAAATAAGAAAGGTCAATCATATATGTCATAGTTGGAGAAAATGGAAAAAGTCAATTTTTTATGAAAGGGCAATGTCTTGGAAGAGGGTCTTATTACTTAATAAGGAAGCTTGACTTAGTAAGGAAGGGGATGAGGCTCAAAAACTCCGGGGATTGGGGGGGAGCCACTGGGGGGAGAGGGGAAGTGAGGGGAGAGTAGGGAGGTTGGGGGAGGTGGAGGGAAGGAGGGGACCAGTGTACCTGTTAAGTTTGTATGAGTGGAAATAATAATAATAATAAAAAGAAGCTGAACTTGGAGCATCATGACCTTGGTCCTGACCTTGATCATTTGATAAGTCAGTTTCACAATCACTTTGGCAAAATTCATTATTTACTTTCACAGATTATGAGGATACATTATATAAGAGAATGTGCAAATTGCATCATTAGTAGTAGTTGAATGTGGAGGCCGTGTTAAGAAGGAAACAGAGTGTGAGACTTCATACACAGGTCCAGCACGGTCTTATCTCCATGGCTGTTCAAGGACATACAGAGCATCACAGAGCTAGACAGCCTGAAACTGTCCTGGAAACTGAGCTGTAGCTTCGGTAGGATATGTGGTGTGACAGTTAAACATAGTTATCAACTCGATGACGGCAGGCTGAGCTTTGGGAACATCTGTGAAGAACTGATAGCTCATGCAAGCCCTGAGCAAAGGTGCAGGAGATCATCCAGTTGCTAAAGGAAGACCCCACCATGGGGGAGGGGAGCATTGCCTGGCAGGTGGATAATATGGAGAGAGACAGTTCAATAGCTGACATTCTTGGGCTACTTGGACAGACGTGCTGTCTGGCAAATGAGATTTGGCCCTCTCTCGGCGGTCCTATAGATGTGCGTGGCCAGTTTCTTCAGTCTCTGGTGTGTGTACAGCTTTCCTGCCAAACTGTACTATGAAAGGTAACCAGAAAATCATAAACCAGAATAAAATCCTTGTTCCCTCCTAAACTATTTGGTCATGAATCTGGGCAACATGCTGAGTAGCTTTGTCATGTGGTAATCTCATTTCCCATGTCGGCTTTTCTTCATTCCATATCCTGGGCTTTCTAAGACTTTTATCTTAAAATCAACTTCCCAGATGTCAAAAAAATTCTCTACGCAAAATGTCCAGAGCAGCTTTACTGTACTGAATGAGTCTCCACCAATGTCACAACCCAGAATCTTTTCACAAAGTGAATTCTTTCTTTGTTAAATCAGGACATGTTTGCCATTTGCTGCTCCTTGAGGATGTTGTAAAAGAAAGAAAATTAGGACTTAAAGAAAGCTCTCTCTCTCTCTCTCTCTCTCTCTCTCTCTCTCTCTCTCTCTCTCTCTCTCTCTCTCTCATAGACACCTTCAGAGATGGCCACATTGAGAAATCCACATTGAGTATCCCAGCCTCAGGAATGTCTGAGCAGTTTTCGTCATGTCTTGTAGCTGTGTGAGTGGGTAATTCTATGACTTTTGACAATAGTAAGTTGTAACATTTTCAGGCTCCAGGTCGCTGGTGGCAAGGTTGAAATCCATGCTGTGACTACCAACTATCAGGAGTTGGGGAGATTTCCCTGTTTTTTGCTGATATCAGACTAAATTCCTATAGATGTAATGACTTATCTGGTAAGAAAGTGTGATTCTGTCTCCAGGAGATACAGACAAGAAAGGAGGGGACTGAGTCATCTTGATGTCACATATGGCACTTGATAAAGAGGGGAAAAAATCCACACATTTAAGTATGTGATGAAAAAGCAAAGAAGACTTCCTTGAACAATGTTCCTTGAACATTGAGTTGAGTTAGTTCCCTTTGCTTCTTCCTTACTGGGGACCCAGAACATCAGGATCCCCAGGAGTTGTCTATTAAGAAGACTTCACTGTGACACACTGTGCATATTCAAATCAACAGAAGCCTTACAAGGCCCAACTCCCATTGTGATAAGGACACACCAATGTGACAACAGCAGTCCTCTACTTAAAATTATTTTCACCTTAAGACAATTTTTTTACACAAAGTGTTTGTCAAGTTATTGATGGTGACCTTGTTTCCTAGAGCTGCAGACAATGAACTCTGAGACTAGGTCATCTAGAAGTCACATCTTGCATCTGACATTGTAAGTAGGAAACACACTTTGTCGTTATGAGTATGTGACAACAGAACCTCCCTGTAGGGACAGCCATCAGCCACACTGGGCCAATGTAGTCCCAGGGTTCTCCTCACTTATTGGGAAGCCAGAGCAGCAGCAGCCCAAAGATGTGGGCATGAGTCCACATGTCCATGCTGTCTCCTGAGAGAACGCACCTCCTGCACACAGTGTGAGCACTCTGTTAAGAAGTCCTCAGGCAGTGGCCTGTGCTCTGCAGCACATGCAAATCATCTGGGTCTGGGCAAAACTAAGCACATCTGCAGGGCTGGCTCAGCCATTGCCAGGGCCAAGTCCCCAGGTGTCCCAGAGCAGAGAGAATAGCACATGTTACCTGTAAAGAACATGTTTTCTGACCTTTTGACTAAGATCAGGTAAAGGACATGTTTTCTGTTAGAGTGTGACAGGACACAATTTGCTCTTCTATGAGTAGTGTGTACTTTGCTCACCTCATGGACTTAGGATGTTTTCTTGCTAACTTTTCATCTAAGATGGATTGCTGGAAAATCATTTCCCCAGATACAAGAAATTTAAAAAACTTTCCATATTTTATACCTGCTGATGTTCATAGATAGATAGGTAGATAGATAGATAGATAGATAGATAGATAGATAGATAGATAGATAGATAGATAGATAGAAGATAGGTAACAAATACTCAAGCAAGTGGATATAAAATGTAAATGTATACATAAATAAAGAGATTTATTAAAAAAGGTGAAATGGCATCTATGACAACAGAATTAAGGGGGTTATGGGAGGCTCATATGTTTGACTTTAACTAGAGTAGAGTGAACTGATCGTGCACACATCTGAAATGGCACTTATAGCAGTCAATCTTTCTGTTGCAGTGAGACAAGACTCAAACTCAAATAAAAGGAGATTTATTTGTCTTATGGTTCCAAAGGCAAGATATAGTCCACTATGGCAGAAAAGGCATGGCAGGGAGCAGAAGCTGGAGGAGGGTTAACTCACATCCATTCTGAAGGCTGAGAGAACCCATTCATGCTGCAGACTCCTAAAACAGACTCCTAGCAGGACAGGGCTAACCAACCTCAAGGCTCATGCCCCTATGACATTCCTTCGTTCAGCAAAGCTCCACCTCCCAAAAGTTCCATGACCTTCCCAAACACTGACAACAGCTAAGGATTCAAATACATGAGCCTGAGGGACAACTTATATTTTAAATCATGACAGCACTGTTGGACCATTATTGGTTTCTGAGATGGAATGAGTCATGAATACACACATATGTGAGAAATTCCCAAGTATGCTCGGTCCTAGGAATGCCAAGGAAGTTGATGTTGCGTGGATTCCAACACCAGTTACAGTATGTTCTGTATCATTGGAGCCTAAAAAAGCATGTTGTTGTGTAAGGTAAAAGGTTTCTGCCTTGAAAGTGAAAGTTTCATTCATTCAGGAGTCATTGACAGTATAAACATGTTCATGAAAGAAAATTACAACCAGAATTTTCACTGTTTGAGAGAACAGATGCAATGCAGAGAGATAAGCCAGGCTCAGCCAAGTGGTTCTGCTACCAACAACTCAGCTTCTCTCTAGCTGTGGATTGACTTGATCAGGAGCAGGGAATACAAGCTACGTTCATGCTACTGAAACGAACTTAAGTCCCAATGTTGAAACTTGTGGCAAAAGAAAATCACTTTTTTTTATTATCTTGATAATTTCTCAAGTTACTAAAGACCTTTTCTATTAACCTTTGCCAAATGCAGTTATAAACATTTAATGAAGTTTCTAACTATTTCTAATGCTCTCGTGTGTGTGTGTGTGTGTGTGTGTGTGTGTGTGTGTGTGTGTACAAGAGAGCACTTGAGTGTATGTGCCTATGGAAGTCATTGGGAATGATCCTGAATTGTTCTACCTTCTTTTTGCTTTGCTCTGTGGTTTCCTAGATTCTGCTTTCCAGAGCCAACAGTATTTTTCACATGGGATCAGAGGATCTGAACTCAGGTCTTTTGTTCTGAGGAAAATACTTTAACTCTTTAACCATGTCCCCAGCCCCTGATGATCTTCATTACCTTATGACAGTGAAATTTTCTTGCCATTTCTCCAGAGTTGCGAACTGTGTTTGTTAATACTTCCAGGTATATTCCAGGGACATCCCAGAGCTGGAGATTCTGACTCTCAGGTGGAGATTACATCTATCAGCTATGAGCTTTTACTAGTACATAACAGAAACACAATTGTCATCCATGTATTTCTTCTTTGGTTCCCCAGAGAGCTGTTCAAAGAGAAGCCTGAGATTTGGACTCAGGAGAGAAGGATCCTATGTCATTGCATCACCACAGATGATGAGTTCTGTCATAAGAGATGAGAGTCAACTGTGAGATGCCAGAGAGCTGAGACCATCAGCACCTTCACCCTTGGATTTCTGATACAGCTCTGACAATCTCATACGCATGCAGTTGGATGCAGACAGTTTATGTCCTTTATGTCATGTGCACATTGTCCCTGGGGAAGGACTAGAGAATGTCACATTTCTACAAATTATATCTTTCAGTAGGAGACCTCCAAGTCTTTGATGGCTCACCAAAAAAGAAATGATACATGCTCAGAATGATATTTATGTGGTTATTATACTTTCTTGATCTTTATCCACTGTGTACATATGCAGAAAATGTTAGATTTACATATGGGATACACTTATAATGTGGGAATCTAACATTATAAGTGGTTATGCCACAGACTCTGTTTACCTTACTTAAGGAAATCTCTGCTGATTATACCTTGTTTCTTGTTTCCTGTGAGTCTAAATCAATGTCACAACCAGATGCTCCATGAAACTGATGCTTGTCCTTTTCAAGTCAGGAGATGTTTTTTCATGTTGCTGATGCTGGGGCTCCGCAGAAGGGAAAACATTGGAAACATGGCTAACTCTCTCGACACTGCCTGGCTAAAACTCAGAGTGAGTTCAAAGCCTGCCTGTCTCAGAAACACTCTCAGCAAAAGGAGGTAATTGAAGGAGCGGCCCACACTCACACTTCTGCCTTCCCGGTAGTTTATGCTACGATTTGTATCGCTGTGGGAGGGGTATCATATCCCTGCTGACAGTAGTAAGATGCAAAATCTTCAGACTGCAGGTTGCTGATGGTGAGGGTGAAATCAGTCCCATATCCACTGCCACTGAACCTGGAGGAGACCCCAGATTACAAATCGCTTGCAGCATAGAACAGGAATTGAGCTTTGTCTGGCTTCTGTTGATACCAATGTAAGTCATATCTATGCCCTGATTGGCCTTGCAGGTGATGGTGACTCTGTCTCCTGGAGATGCAGCCACAGATGAAGTCTGGGTCATCTGAATGTTACAACTCACCTGACAATGGAAATACAACAAAAATGAAACACTGCATATTGATTATTATGTAACAGCAGAATTTCCATCAACGTCCTGCAGCACTGCTCACGTTGGGCTGGGAAACCCCCATGCTGTCCTTCATTACCTGGGAGCCAGAAGAGCAGGAACCCCAGAAGCTGAGTGGGGGTCTTCATGTCCATGCTGTGTCCTGACTGGGACTGACCCCTGCACAGGCTGTGACCAGCCTGATAAAGTCCTCATGGCAGTGGGCTGTCCTCTGGATATGCAAATCAGTGGCAGCTGGGCAGGGGGCAGAGCTGCAGAGCTGACACATGTGATTGACTCTGTAAGGGCTCAGTAACCCTGAGTGTCCCCATTCTTCCAGGACGCTACAGATTTTCCCTCACAGATGATGATTCTGTTGGGAGGATTCAGAGAACACAGTCAGTCTGCTGTCTCGGGAGCATATTTACGGTCCATTTCCTTGTGCTTTCTCCCGCGCATTTCTTACTAGCATTTCTTACAGCCAAGAGTTAGTCTTTCTGTGAATGCTAAAGACATTTCAGAAGTCTTTTACATTCAGTCCTGTGGGTTTTGGTCAAGCCCTGAACATCGTGGTGTGCTTATTTGTGAGCACCACTGCTCCAGATAGCAAGAGATGTGAAAGTGACAATAAATGACTGTGTCCATAAAAGAGATGATAGATAGATGTCAGATAGACTTCAAATTTTTAAGTTAAAAGTTATCATATATTATGCACAAAATACTGGCCAGATAAGTAAAGTGCTGTCCAGGCCTGGGGCATTTCTAGGGCTCCTCTGTCATCTCCAGAGGAGTAGTTTTGGTCTCAGGTTCCGAAGGTCGTTTCCCAGCTCCTCCATCCAGGACAGCTGCATCAGGGCTACACTCTCTGCACTTACCAAGGTACCAGCAGTGCTTCTCAAGCTGTGGCCCTGATCCATTTCTGTGTGACATGTGTCCAGAACCATTTAAACTTTCTTCTTTTAAAACCTTGTTTATTTATTCATTTATTGTGTGTGTGTGTGTGTGTGTGTGTGTGTGTGTGTGTGTGTAACAGGGCACTATGTGTCTCCATGGAGGATCAAGGGTGACTTCGGGAATCATCTTGGATTGCTTGTACCCCTTTTGGCTTCCTTCTGATTTTGTCAGGAGGAAAGAACCTGGGCCAGAAGAGTGGACCACCACTGTTTCCACCTGGTGTTTTACGTGGAACTTGGGATGTAAACTGTGATCTTATGTAGAACATGCTCTTATACTGGACTTTCATTGCAGGTTCTACAAGACACTTGCCATAAAACATATATTTATATTTAGACTATCTGATTAATAGTACAAACTTCATCATACCTGACACTGGATTTCTGATGTCGTAATAGGAATGCAACTCAAATATATTCCATTTCCCCAACCAAAATCCTTATTATCTACTCTGGATGTAGACATATACCTTTACTGCAGTAATATAATGATAAAGCATATAACTAACACTGTCCTGATTGATGGAGAAGTAGTCTTACAATGCCATATTTAAAATGTATATTGCCTTTGACTAGAACATACAAGTGAGATCAATTCTCATGTGTCACTACAGATACACAAAGAATTCATTTATATGTGACTTAACTTATTTCTAGTGAAAATATATTATTCATGTTTTGCCACTTAAATATTACTGAGATTACAAAGAAAGCAGTTATGAAAAGGAGGTAGGAAATAAAAAAATGAAAAACCATGATGTCCACAAAGTCAGAAAAGCACAGTACAGCGTTTGTGTGTTAATAGCTTGTGAGTGAGAAGAGGAAAGGATTTAATGTTACACAGAAAAAATACCCATATTTTCTACTTGAGTAGATGTTCATCTGATTTTTCATTTTTCTGTAATTTGTGACAAATTTACAATGGAACACATATATCATCTGAGGAGAGAGAGGAACCCACCAGGCAAGGATGTGCCAATGTGATGAGTCTGTCGGAAAGGAGATATCGCTACAGACTCGGGATGTTTCTAGGACCCCATCAGTTCCACAGGCTTCCTTGATGGATATCTGCATCCTGAACATTGGTCACTCTCTCTACAACTCCATTGTTGGAGTGGTACAGGTCACCCTCTGCTTACAATGTCACTTCAGGCCACATGTTCCCAAAATGAATCATGTGGTCTCTGCTGGGTCACATCTTAGAGCAGAGTGGGTTTCAGATGTTCTGTTTAGGGGGATGCTTGGCTGCATGGGAATGAGTGATGGGACTTAGGTCTTTTGACATCACTAAAGTGAACACCACTACACCTTTGATACTGTGGATACAAAGCCTTGTTACATGCATGGACTTCCTGTGAACTTGCAGCAGTCGAGGTTGATCTTGCAAGCTAGACCATGTTCTTTTCCTCACTGATTCTTCACAGGAAGCCAAAGACTTCTTTATATGACTGCATCAGTAACAACCATTCCTACTATTATCCCAAACTCATCAAATCAGTGCTGAAATCAGCAACTTTTGTCCTCTGCTATATTATAGGTATGCTATCATCACCATTGGCTGGACAGAGTCTTAAATTCTTGACATTCAGACAACCATTTTGTGTCATTCTGGGTGTTTCAGTGTGTATTTGGAAACTCTTCAATCTTGTTTTGAAATTTCAAATTTAATAATTTTAAAGACTGTCTCTTAGTGCTATCCAAGTGATACAAGCAAACAAGATGTCTCTTCTGACATTAACCTAGGAAAGTGTAATTACACATAAACACCATCACTTTGATTGCCTTTGACAAGTGACACTGAAGAGTAGCGAGTATATAATCCTTTCTGTATTGCTTTATGCCTTAAAGCTGTATATTAAAAATGCAAAACAAAACGTTGAAATCATGGGGAAAACTCTAACTGCTACCAAATCCTCAGCCATGATGGAGTTGCTGCAGCTAAGTGACAGGATGCCTGGTTCACATACAAACAAGCCTTCCTGGCCATTTCCACCAGAAGATCCACTGTAGGCTTCACAGCCAGGCTGCATCTGAGCCATGCTCCCAACAGATGTAAACACTAGGGGAACAGCTGAGGCAACACAGCTTTACACTTCTGCTTCTCAGCATGGTTTATGCTATGGCTTGTATCACTGTGGGAGGGTAACTGCTACCCTGCTGACAGTAGTAAGTTGCAAAATCTTCAGGCTGCAGGTTGCTGATGGTGAGGGTGAAATCTGTCCCTGATCCACTGCCACTGAACCTCGGAGGGACACCTGATTCCAAGGTGGTTGCATATCTGATCAGGAGCTTCACAGCTTTGTCTGGTTTCTGTTGATACCAATTTAAGTAATTGCCTATGCCCTGACTGGCCTTGCAGTTGATGGTGACTCTGTCTCCTGGAAATGCAGCCACAGATGGGGTCTGGGTCAGCTGAATGTCACATCTCACACCTAACATTAGAAATACAAAAAAAAAAATCAGAAACTGCAAAGTGTTAACTAAGTAAAAGCAGTTTTTCCCAAACATCCCAAAGCAATGCTGGGGAACCCAACACACACACTCCATGCTGTCCTTCATTACCTGGGAGCCAGAGAAGCAGGAGCCCCAGAAGCTGAGCAGGGGTCTTCATGTCCATGCTGTGTTCTGACTGGGACTGACCCCTGCACAGGCTGTGACCAGCCTGATAAAGTCCTCAGGGCAGTGGGCTGTGTTCTGAGTATGCAAATCAGCAGCAGCTGGGCAAGGGGCACAGCTGCAGGGCTGGCACATGTGAATGACTCTGCAAGGGCTCAGTACCTCTAAGTGTCTCCATTCTTCCAGGGCAGTGCAGATTTGCCCTCAGACATGTTTTCTTTGGGGGAGTCTGAAAACATAGGCTGCTGTCTGGTCCATTTCCATGAGGTTTCTCTTACGCCTTTTTTCTAGCTTCACTTTAAGCAAAAGTCAGTGTTTCTGTGGATGTGAAAGATTGTTTTAGAAGCCTTTTGCATTTCATCCTGTAGATTTTGCTCAGGCCCTGAACTTCTTTGTGTGCTTATTTGTGAGCACCACCTCTGGAGATAGACAGAGTGGAGAAATTGACAATATATGCCTGTGCCAATAAAAGACATAGATTGATATTACACTGGCTTCAAATTTTTAAATGAGAATTTATCATACAATATGTACAAAACAGTGTCTGGAAAACCAAGGTAAAGCCCAGGCACAGGGTGTCCCTAGTTTTGTCTCATCTCCAGAGCAGTAGACTTGGACCTCAGTTTGTATTCTTTCTTTCCTTCTTTCTTTCTTTCCTTCTTTCTTTCTTTCTTTCTTTTTCTTTCTTTCTTTCTTTCCTTCTTTCTTTCTATCTTTCTTTCCTTCTCTCTGTTTCTTTCTTTCTCTTTATTTCTTTCTTTCTTATTAATATTTTGACTTATTTTAAAGGTCGCTGTGATTTAAAGTAAAATACAACCTGAGGGGGGAAAATGCACAAATGATGCTCATTAAATAAGTAAAACCGTTAAATCATAATAAGTGAAATATGTTCTCCTCTGAAACTACAGAAAGGAGTTCTGATATCCTGAAGGTTCTTATATGTCTGAAAAGGGGGGCTAGGTAAAGAACCCAGCAAGAAAAACTGCCTTGAAACCTTGTAAACTTATCTTAAAGAACCAAAACTCTTTTCTTCCCAATAAGTCATTTTTGATCTTCAAACTGTGCCTTGTTTTTCTAAAAGAAACTCAGTGGTATTTGGGGTCTTTCCTTTTCAAGAACAGCAAGTGCTGTCATAAGACAGGTAGACTGTCTGCTCCAGGCAGGTGCGAGGTGGCAAAGATTGTAGATCCACGTTCTGTTTTGATAACTTTTATGCATTTAATTTTCTCATTTTCTACTTTCCTCTGAGTGTTGTCTGTGAGCTGTCCTCAGAGTGAGGACTGTGTAGCCTGCATCTGCCCCCACAGCATCTGATCTGAATCCAGTGCAGACCTGTAACCCACTGGATGCCAGTCCCAGGAGCAGCACAGGAGCAGCGTGGAGCATGACTGGCCATCACCTCACATCCAGGGAATCCCGGGTCATCCAAGTCCCAGGAAAAAGCAGCAGCAGGAGGAACAGTAGCCAATTAACCACTTGGTCCTCAGCTTCTGACGGCCATTTCCCAGCACCTCCATCCAGGACAACTGCACAGGGCTGTGCTCTCTGCACTTGCAAAAGTCTCTAGTGTTTCCAGCACTGTGGCCATGATATATTTATGCATGAGGTTTGTCCAATCACTTGGGTCCATTTCTGCTTTCCTGTCCTTCTTGGGTGAGTCCCTTCAAAAAGCAAAATTTTTCTCTACACCAAGAATTAAGATCTCCTGGAATCCATTGTGTCCCATAAAATGTTCATCTTAGTGGTTAACCCACCTTGTCAGTTTCTCATGGAAAATAGCTGTGAGCATTAGATGAATCCTCAGTGCAGAGCAGAGAGGAAAGCTGTATTTTTCTCTATTTTCCAGTGGAGTGAGGAAATGGGTCCCTACATGGGAATTTACAACAGGGGAACAGTTTCCTTCCACGAGTGTAGGATGTGACCTCTAGGGAAGGACGAGCATGGCGCCCTCTGATAGGTCCACATCAGGCATCAACTAGATAATTGAAGTGTTGAGCTCTGTGCACAGTTCTGAAGAACTGAGTGGTTGAGTGAAGCAAGCCTGAACAAGCCTGCAGGAGATTGATTGAAAGGGAAGACTCCCCAATAGTGGGCAGAACATTTCCCTGAGAAACTGGATAAGTGAAAGTAAGGAGATTCATGGAGATGAAATTCTTCAGCAGACTTTGTGAAATATGCTGATCTTGCAAGTGAGAATTGTTCCTCAGCAATGGATATAGTATTAATAGTTTCGTTGACTCTTGATACTGCTAAAAGCTCTCCTGCCAAGCTGGCCTAAGACATGTAGCCAGACTATCATAAGAGAATAAAACTTTTGCTCCACTTGAAGCCATTAGGTCATGAATTTCTTGACAGCAGGCAAGCAAAGTGCCACATATCCACATGGCATCAGAGGGTGCTTGTCACCCTAGTAAGAATAAGCAACTTACTTCAAGGGGCAGAAACTTCCTCTCAGTGGTTCCTAATTTGTACAACCTCAATTCACTCTTCTGTTTGACATCCACTGACTAAATGGACTCATGTAATTCTTTTCAATGATTGATTGATTTGTTTGGAAACAGAGGATGAAATAGAGTGACAAGGGTCTGCAGCAGCACTTGTGGAGAGATACAAGGATGACTTTGTTGGGTTGATTCCCCCTTCTACCCTGTGGGCTCCAGGATGGATCTGGCAGCTTTACCCACTGAGTTATCCTGCTGCTTCTACACCTCATTCCTGATTTGTGGACTTCTGTGTTCTACACCATGACTTCCACAGAGTGACTGTGTTAGTCTCATCCTCCCATTGATGAACAAATGCGGGACTCAAACAACTCAGGGGAACAAGGGATTTCTTGTCTCTTGAAGTGTCTGGGTGCAGTTGA
The DNA here is from genome assembly GCA_023101885.1 of Typhlomys cinereus. Taxonomy (NCBI): domain Eukaryota; kingdom Metazoa; phylum Chordata; class Mammalia; order Rodentia; family Platacanthomyidae; genus Typhlomys; species Typhlomys cinereus. Next base: position 1,753,624 of record JALPQD010000416.1, on the reverse strand, counting down.
ACAATATGTTAGGAACACTCACACCAATATCAGTACTCAAAGAAGGAGGCCACACCATTCCCACAGGATTGCTGAAAAAGGGACATACTTCCTCACTTTCAGCATTCCTGAAGTAGGCAAAACATGTACTGCATTTTACCTGTGTTCTTGCCTATAAATTCACAGCCTAACATTTTAAGGAGGAACAATGGATTTTTCTTTTTACAATTGTCCCCCCATATATTTTAATTGAACTGGCAGAAGAGTTCACACAAATTCAAGAGTCCAAAGGAAATGACCTAATCTTATTCACAAGACTGCTGAGAGAGGCAACGTTTCTCACTTGACAAGCCAGCATGTCTAGGGAAGTATACTGAAGTATGTCAACTTCCTCAACCAGCTCCCTCCATCTTATCCACCTGCCTAGGGACTAATTCAACCCACTGTGGGTTGGGCCCTTCACATCAATTATTCATCCATCTGCAGGCTTTCCTGGGGATTAAGTTGAATGCTCATTCTTACAAAGGTGTCCAGAATTCATGGTTTCAATTCTCAGTTTGAGGCCTATATCCAGCAATGACACACATGAACACACAGGAAAATAAAACTGTGAATATATGTAGACCATGCTATAACAGTGGTCTTTCATTGCATGTGGTACAATTCACTTGCCATAAAACTTTTGATTATGGGCTGGAGAGGTGGCTCAAGCCTCTGCCTTGCAGGTGGAAGGTCCTGAGTTCGGATCCTAGACCCCATGTATAGACGCCAGACGGAAGCTGGGGCGGCCTGCGTTTCCGGTCCTGGTACGGCGGAGCCTGTGAATCCCAGGCAGAGTAAACAAGGAGGAGGTGGAGGAATCTATGGTGGTTCCCAAATTCATCCGTGGTTCTACACACACATATACACACATATATACACACACGCGCACACATGCATACACGGACAATTGAATAAAAATAATAAATAAAAAAATAAAATAAAACTTTTGATTATATGTAGACTACCTTGTTGATAATACAAATTTTATCACACCTGCCATGGGATTCCTTATGTTGTGATAGTAATTCAACTCAAATATATTCCAGTTCCAGGAACAAAATTAGCATTATCATATAGCAGGCAGAGTCATGAGTGAAAAGGAAGCCTTATTGAAACAATATATTTAAAGCATGTATTTCCTGTACTGCTTTGATTACAACGTACAAATCAGACCCATATTCATGTTATCATAATGGATAACAAACATAATGGATTACACAAAAAAAATTCACTTATTTGTGACTTAACACTTTCTTCTAATGAATTTATACTATTAATGTTTCCACCACTTAAATATTACTTAAGTTATGCTGAAAGCAATCATGACACCCAAATGTAAGAAGTAGGAAAATAAAATCTAAGCAACTGACTCCTCGGTTCACAATGTCACAAAACATCAGAGTGAAAAGAAATGATTTAAAGTTACACAGGAAAAAATCCACGTGTTCTATTTGAGTACATGCTCATCTGATCTTGCATTCTTCTATAATTGGTGATAAATTTACAATGGACACATGTATCATCTGACACAGAGAGAGGAAGCCACCAGGCAAACGTGCACCAAGGCGATGAGCCTGCAAAGAAAGGCAGCTATTTCTATACACGCAGGATGCTTTCAGGACCCTGTCAGTTCCACAGGCTTCCTTAATGTATATCTGGATCCTATACATATGTCTCACTCTTCTGGCTCCATTGCTAGAGTGATACAGGTCACCCTCAGCTTACAATATCACTTTAGGCCCCATGTTCCCAAAATGAATTGTGTGCTCTCTGCTGGGTCACTTCTTGGCACAGAGTGAATTGACGATATTTTGGGGGGAGATGCTTGGCTGAATGGGAATGAGTGATATGACTTCAGGTCTTTGGTCCATGAATGTCACTCCACCCTCAATACTGTAGATATTAAACCTTGCTTCATGCATTGACTTCCTATGAATCTGGCAGTAGTGAATGTTATGTCTTGTAAACTAGACCATGTACCTTTCCTAACTGATTCTTCACAGAATTCCAAAGTTTTCTTTATATGACTGCATCAGTAAGAACCATCACTAATATTATGCCAAATTCATCAAATCTTTGCCAAAATCAGCAATGTTTGTTCTTTGCTATATTATAGTTATACTGCTTTCACCATCAGCTAGACAGAGTTTTAAATTATTGACATTAAAGAAAACTACTTTGTGACATTCTTGGTGGTTCTGTAGATATTTGAAAAATCCCACATTTTGTTTTGAAATTCCAACTTTCATAATTTTAAAAACTGCCTCTTAGTGGTATCCAAGTAACTCAAACCAGACTTGGAGCAATAGGATCTTTCTTCTGACATAGCCTTAGAAATGTTTAATTACTCACAAAACACCAGCACTTTGATTGCCTTTGAGCAGTGAGTCCCAAGAATATCGAATACAGCATCCTTTCTGCATTGCTTTATGCCTTAAAAGTATATATTAAAAAGACAAAGCAAAATGTTAGAATTGTGGGGAAAACTCTAAATGCTACCAAATCCTCTGTCATGGTGGACTTACTGCAGCTGAGTGAGAGGACATCTGCTTCACATGCAAACAAGCTTCCCTGAGCATTTTTCACCAGAAGATCCACAGAACACTTCACAGCCAGACTGCATCTGAGCCAAGCTCCCAGCAAGTGCCAACAGCTGGGGAGCAGTCCAGGCAGCAGAGCTTTACACTTCTGCTTCTCAGTGTGGTTTATGTTATGACTCATATCACTGTGGGAGGGTTACTGTAATACTGCAGACAGTGGTAAGTTGCAAAATCTTCAGGCTGCAGGTTGCTGATGGTGAGGGTGAAATCTGTCCCCAGATCCACTGCCACTGAACCGTGAGGAGACTCCAGTTTGCAAATTATTTGCAGCATAGATCAGGAGTTGAGGAGCTTTGCTGGCTTCTGTTGACACCAACTTAAGCTATAACCTATGTTCTGACTGGCCTTGCAGTTGATGGTGACTCCTCTGTCTCCTGGAGATGCAGCCACAGATGGAGTCTGGGTCATGTGAATGTCACATCTCACACCTGACATTGGAAATATAACAAAAATAAGACACTGAATATTTATTATTATGTATAACGGAGTTTTCTTAAACATTCTGCAATGCTGCTCACATTGGGCTGGGGAAAACCCTCCCCCATTCTGTACTTCATTACCTGGGAGTCAGAGGAGCAGAAGTCCCAGAAGCTGAGCAGGGGTCCTTCATGTCTATGCTGTGTCCTGACTGGGACTGACCCCTGTACAAGGTGTGATCAGCTTGATAAAGTCCTCAGGGCAGTGGGCTGTGCACTGGGTATGCAAATCAGCAGCAACTGGGCAGGGGGCACAGCTGCAGGGCTGGCACATGTGAGTGACTCTGCAATGGCTCAGTAACCCCGAGTGTCCCCATTCTTCCAGAGCAGTGCAGATTTCCCCTCATACATGTTTCTTTTGTGGGGAGTTAGAGAACAGAGTCACGCGGCAGTCTGGGGAGTGGAGTAATGATCATTTGCCACATGCATTCTCCTATGCATTTCTGACTAGCTTAACTTCTGCCAACCCAGTCTGTCTGTGAATGTGAAAGGTATTTCAGAAGCCTTTTGCATTTGGTCCTGTGGATTTTGCTCAGGCTCTGAACTTCTTGGTGTGCTTATTTGTCAGCAGCACTGCTCAAGATAGAAAGAGATGTGAAACTGTTAAGAAAGGGCTGTATCAATAAAAGAGATGATAGATAGATGTTATATATACTTCAAATTTTTAAATAAGAATTTATCACTCAATATGCACAGAACAGTGTCTGCACAAGCAAGGTACAGGCCTGGCACAGGGTGTCCCTAGTGTTTGTTTCTTGTCTCCAGAGGAAGAGTTATGCAACCAGTTTGGTTTTTGTTTTTTATATTTTGATAGTTTATTCTGAAGATCATCTTGAAAACAAAACAAAAGGCAACCTGAGAAAATAATTGCACAGATGGTGCCACAAGACCTTCCACGAATTTATGCAATCTGCCCTGAGTTGATGATGCAGGAAGAGTTGATGCCAAGCTTCAGTTCCCTCTCCTTATCTGGAACAATGCTGAGTAATTTTCACATGTCGTTGTCAGCTTGAGTTGCAATGTTCTCAGCAATGACTGACTTTGTGCAGTCTTTTGCTGCCCACTTTCTTTTTCCTATCTCCCTTTCATTAGTCTGCACAGGTGTGTCCTACACCTCATGCACCAAAAACCCCTGTCATTGTCTCTAACCCAGGAAGCCAAGTTAGCTGCTTTCCTTGCTGCTGTGACTAGTCTCTGACAAGAAGTGTCTTAAAGGACGCAGCTCATCTGTCCATCATGGTGGGGAAGGTTTGCAAACAGGAGCAGGAGGCTGGATGGTCCCTCTGCATCTGCAGCCAGGAAGCAAAGAGCAAGGAACACTGGTGACCAGTGATCCTCTAGATTTAGACTAGAACCCCAAATCACACAATGGTGCAGCCCACATTTAGCACCAGTCACTCCCACATTAATGAACCTAATCTAGAAAACCCTTCATGGACATGCCCAGACATTGGGTTTAAGATGATTATTGATCTGTCAAGTGGACAATCAAAATCATCACAGACACTAAGTAAATTCTCTGACTTAAATGACATTCTACTTTGAATTATTGCCTTTCCTCCTTTATTTTGAATAGGAAAGTAAAGAAAATTTCTGAAATGCTTAATTTCCCTCTTCTGATATCACATGCATTTTAATCAGAAGGTTCTTTTCTTGTTCAATCACTAAAGTGCACATAACAATAACACTGTAATCTGCAGCCTTCCTACCCACAAAACACAGGCCACCCAGTCTCATGTGCTACGTTGGTCTCTTTTATCATCACACTAGATTATGATTTCAGTCTGTTTTAGGATATACTTTAGGGGAGATAATTTAGCTACATGGGTAAGTATCCAATCCTTAATCTCAGAAACTAACAAATGTTATTTATTTTCAGATTCCTGGCAGATATGAATTATTTTCAGGTTGGACGAGTTTTATGAATACCTTGTGAAATACCCCCAAAGTTCTTGCAGAACCACACAAGTAGGGGGCTGTATCTTTTTTTACAATTCTGGTTACAGTTCACAGTCCAGCTTGGCAGGGGAGTTCATGGCAACATCATGAGCCAAGGGAATTTGCCACACCCTATCCACAGGAATTGCCAAGAGAGGAGGAAACCTCATTTCCCACCAGACTGTGAGTCTGACAAAATATGCCAAAGTATGCAACTTACAAAGTATGCAGCTCTTTCCATCTCATCAATTTGCCTGGAGAACTGTTCTGTCCATCATGGTCTGGGTTTTCCTCCATAAATTTGACAATTGATCACAGGCTTATTTAGAATTAGCCTCAACTACTAATTCTTCATAGATGTGTCCAGAACACAACCTCCAGCTGGTCATACCTATATCCGGCTGACACAGTCCTCAATCACTGGGGAGTGAAGGTGAGGCCCCGGTCAGAAAAGATACCTGGCACTGGAAGTATGTGTGGAATGGCAGGACAGGGATGGAACATCCTGGAGTTGAAGCAAAGTAAAAGTGGAGATCAGATTTGCCTTTTCAGATACTGAAAGTCATCCCTCCTGATTTCCTCATTCATCTCCAAAGGACCTCTGACCTCCAGGGCTGAGCTATTAGTTTGTGTTGTCTGGAGCTAGTGAGGCCATGGTGATTGGTGCTGTGTGCACAAACACTCCCACCACGGAGCAGGGTGTGTTTATCTTACATCAAACTTGGATCAGCTTCTGACCTCAAATTTCCCACTTGTTATCAACTAACATCCTTTCTGACAACAGACAGGGAACGTTTTACTCTTAGAAAGGCTATCAACACTGCTCTTCAACAGCAGAAAAAAATCACTTAGGAAAAAATAACATATCCTAACTATTATGTAACCTAGGCATGATACAGTCTATGGATAAATTCTACTACTTGAAATGATGGATATTTTTATCTACTTTCTATGGGAGAAGCACAAATGAGACTCACAGGACACAGCTGGTGAGAAATAGCATGAATCAGAAGTTGAGAGGAAGAGTCACTGGAGGAAGTCCAAGTAGTCTGAAGTAGACAAGTCCAAGTAGTCTCTAAATGTTTTTGAATCTTACTAATTTATTTTTATTCTTTTAGGGTTTCACACATGAATACAGTCTGTTTATTGTATGCTGACATCTTAATCCCCCATCTCATCTCCCCTTTCTTCTTCCCTGCCAGTCTCCCTATTTTCATGTCTTTTTGCAAGTGTGGGCCACTGAGTTTCATCTGGGTTTCCTTCAGTGGCATATGCCTGAGCACTTGCTATAGCCGAATGCATATCAGCGAATATACCACCGAGGAAAATGAGTCCTCTAGTCCCCCCCATCCAGCATTAACCCTCAAAATTCTCACAGGGAGGTGTGGAACCTCCTTGAAATCTTGCCCATGGAGAAATGCTGACAGACCAAATCTCGAGTAAGTCCTGTGGGAGTCCACACAGCTGCGATGAGTTCATGGACACAACAGCCCTGTCATGTCCTGAAGACCTGTCTGGCTTTACTCTGCCTTCGCTTCAGGTTTTTACAGACTCTTCCTCCATGTTCTTTGAACCACGACCTCCCAAGTTTTTACTACTATAATTTACTTTGTCAAAGCCTTAGGAAAAACTAAAGAACAACTGAAGTTAATATGAAGGCCAGCAGTGACCTGAGGCACTGGTTTCCAGGCTGTAATGGTTTACCATTTTGTTATGCTGTGAGTCACAGTTTTATGTATGGGATACATAAGTTCAAAAGGAAGGAACATATTCAAGGACGAAAGTGCTGTGTCTAACTGCCAGTACCACTATCACCACTGACTGTGTGACTGAGCAAGCCACCCGTGTGCCCTGACTGGTTGTCACGTGATCTCACATCTGAAATACAGTAAAAAGACTTCCGGTGGGCTTCATTAGATGACCCAAAGTGAGGTGTAATTTTTTTAAGGCAAACTACATTTTGTGGACTCTTCCATGTGTTAAAGTTAAGACACTATCTAGGATACTAGGATAACAACTAGTGAGAGAGCATTTTAATTACAGCCTGCTGATATTTATCCTAAGCCCGTATCATATATAATGGCAGTGTTCCCGCACAGCCGTCCCACCAGAAGGCATTTATACCAAATGTCCCCTGTGTCTGGTCCTCTTGGCCTGTGAGCCCTGAAAGCCCCCTGAGCTCTTCCCAGCCTCCAAGTTCACACCATTGGCTGGCAGCAGCCTCCCTCCTGCTTTTTCATTCTAAAGTGCATTCTGCCATCTAGTGGCCAGAATGCGCCATTTCAACTAACAGGTTTCAATTTGAAATCCTAATGTCTGGAACCAATTCTTCACCCCATTCATGAAGCTGATCCTATTCCATTCACCAGTGCCTCAGATTCTGTAGGGAATGCAGATGGGTTTTCTTCTCCATAATATTACAAATGTTTAAGCAGCAAAGAGATCAATAGTTCATGAGGAATTCTGAAGATAAGGATCATAGGACAGTTGAAGTTCTAGATTGTGGGATCTACACAGATTAGCAAGGTCAGACTCAACAAATGAAGGGGTCCTCAAAATCTCATCTGGTACATCTGGAGAGTTACGGGAGGCTTCGACTCCTGCTGTGCTAGTTCTGGGGACCCCATGGTTCCTGTACCAGAGCTGACACTTCATACAGTGGCTCGCTCAGTCTCTGCTTCTCTGAGCTCTCTTCCCCAATACCGCAGTGGAATAAAGCATGGAATTCTGATGGAACCGCTTTTTCTGACATAGCCTCTTTCTCTTAAAGTGATTCTTCATTCCCAGATCCTAGTGGGAAGCTGCTGGGCACACCTCTCAGGCAACAATTGTACAGTATTTGGGGTATTGGTGTCAAAAATGATGAAGTTGGAGGATGGCGCACGTTGCTGCGGCTGTGTTACTTGCAGATCAACAGCAGTCAGGGGCAAGACCTCACAAGGTTTGCCTGTCAAGGCTTCATCCAGGAAAAGGAGAAGACCTCAGGAAGCACCACCCCTCCCTCAGGGACTGTTGAGGATCTAGCCTTTGATTTACTATCCATGATTCAGCAAGTGTCCGGGCATGTGCTAATGCAGGCAGCCCTTATGAAACTCGGTGAGTCACACACACAGTCTATAGTAGCTGATGATTAACTGACTCCTTAACCATTAAATAATAATAATCATCCCTGTTCATTTTAATGGGATTTGCACTTAATGTACATTTGGTCTCACATTCATGTGGCTATGATTCCATTCTTGTCACAACTACTTCCCTTGAATATCTTATTCCATTCCTTCACTTTCAGTCTGTGAATGTCCTAGATGTCAAGTGAGTGTCTTATAAGGAACATTTTATTGAGCCTTCTTCCTTCACTGTTATTTCCAAATTGGAGAATGCAATGATTGGCAAGTAAGTTTTTGCTCTAGCCAGTAACATAACCTGTTTGCTTACAGTTCTTTCTGTTGTCCTTATTCATCTTGTTAACTAAGTGAATTACTCTAGTCATGTGTTGGGATTATTTCTTTGTTATTTTTGATATATCTGCAAAAGGTATTTCTTTGTGGGTATCATGTGGCTTACCAGATTGCCTTTTTAAAATAAATAAACAAACAAACAAGTAAATAAATAAATGCTTAAACAACCATGTTAATTCATGTGTCCTAAACTCACACACTGTGTGAAATTTATAAATACTGGGATCTATAAGGGATGTGGCTAAAAAAACATGTGACTAAATGTGTGTACTTTAAATATCATTCATAAGACTATAAAATCAACACATTTGCACACTGATTAACAGAAATATATTATGTTTCACAGATTATTTTCACTATATTTTGCATAGGATAAATCTCTCTTGCATATACATATATATGTATATATAAACGTGGGTGTGTGTGGAGATCTGTATCTATATATGGATGTATGTATACATATAATTGCTGTTCTTATTCCTATGTGGTCACTTTGTAGTGCACATGGCAGCTGTACCTTTAAAGGCCTCCACTCATGTGGTTCTGCTCTGATGTCACTGCCATTGGCAGCAAAAATGTTGAACTGTCTGTGCAAGGAAGTCTGAGGAAAAGAACAGAAATCAGTCCCAGGCTTGTCAGCGAGATAGTTTGCAGAGCCACAAGATTTCCAGACTGAGATGTTAAAGCTGAGCCTCCTCTATCCGGTTGTCCTTAAAGGAAGCAGGTGTTGTGAGCAGAAAACTACAGGTGTCCCAAGGAAGTTTTTGTGTTGTGTTACGTCAATGTGACACCCTCTGTGATAGTGGTAGCAGTAATAATCTGCCAAGTCCTCAGGCTCCAGGCTTCTTTTTTTTTTATATATACATTTTTTATTATTATTTCAGCTCATACAAACTTAATAGGTACACCAGTTCCCTCCCTCCCTCTTCCTCCCCCCAAAACCCCTGCTCCCCCTCGCCTTCCCCCTCCCTCCCCATCCCCCAGTGCCTCCCGCCCCAATTCCTAGAGAGTCCTTTCTTGTGCATGCCTGATAATCCTCTGGGCCCTCCTCTCCGATGACGTACAAGGACCCAGTGGCAAAGGCTCCAGGCTTCTGATAGTGAGAGTGAAAGTTGTCCCAGACCCAGTGCCACTGAACCGGGTTGGGACACCAGAGACTCTGCTGAAGCATGTGGATGAGAAGCCTGTGAGCCTGCCCAGGCTTCTGCTGGCACCAGACTAAGTAGTTGCTGATACTCTTACTAGCTGTGCAAGTGACAGTGGCTGTTTCCCCAGGAGACAAAGAGAGGGAGGCCGGGGACTGTGTCAGCAGGACTTGGCCCAATGTACCTGAGACAAAAATAAGAGAGAAAAGTTATCCAGATACACCTCATCCTCTTAGCAGAGGCAGCCTGGTTAAATTGCAGGTTACTTTATTCTGAGACCCACATTGCCAGGTCACAAGACCCCACCCGATTGAGAGCGTTCACAGACAGGGAAAACCATCTTGTTTCTCTCACCCGGCAGCCTAAGCAGCAGCAGGCAGAGAAGCGGAGTTGGAGCTTCCGTGGTTCTCTCTGAGTCTTACAGGAGGCAGCTCTTGACCCTGAGCACCGGGGCTTTGATAAGGGTTACCGAGCTCAGGGTGGGTGGAGAGGAGCATGCAAAGCCTCTGGGAGGGCCTGGGCTTCTAACTGCAGAGATGTTGCCCTCCTTTCTTTCCACTTCAGCAAGCCCCACACAGATGGTCATGCCAGCAACAGCCTTGGCTTTGCTGAAGCATAGAGTTTCCTTTATGTGGTTATATTATTAAATCCAGGTGCATTCTTGCCCTACCAAACACTGTTGGATATTCTTTATTATAAACTTTTTGGGGAACTTAAACAACCTATCAGATCTAGAATCTATTTGTGACCAAAACATTAATCTTCTTTACTCTGGAGTATTGTGTTATAGCGATTAAATGAATCACTTAGAGAAAAGCATCTTCCAGACATGCTCTTCCCCTGCTGTTTAGTACTCCCATCCTCTACAGAGATGTACGAGGGTCTGCAATGAGACTCTGTAGTGCAGGTGCCTGGACAACCACAACTGACCAATGAGCTATGTGATGGTTTCCATTCTCTGAACACAGACAAGAACACATCCCAGACAAGCAGTAAATACTCATGGAGTGATCTCCGCGCCACCCTATGCCAGTTAGGGACGGGTGTCAACCTGACAGTTGAAGTTGAGCTTGGGTCACGTCAGTGAAAGATTGTTAGCCAAGGCAATTCCTGAGCAAGCCCATGGGAGACTGAGTAATTGATGTGAGAAGACTCAGCCCATCGTGGATGGAACTATTCTTTGGGAAGGTGAGAAAGAAAGAGCGAAAAAAAAAAAAGAAGGAAGGAAGAGGGAAAGAGAGAGAGTGAGAAAGTGAAAGAGAGAAAGAGAGTGGGGGAGAGAGGGAAACAGAGAGAAAGAGAGGGAGGGAGAAAGAAAGAGAGAGAGAGAAAGAGAAAGAAGAAAGAAAGAAAGAAAGAAGAAGAAAGAAAAGAAGAGAAGAAGAAAGAGAAAGAAAGAAAAAGAAAAAGAAAGAAAGAAGACAAGAAAGAAAGAGAAGAGAAAGAGAGAAGAAAGAGAAGAGAGAAAGAAAGCAGAAAGAAAGAAACGGCAAAGAAGAATAAAAGAAGAAAGACAAGAGAAAGCAAAGAAAGCAGCCAGAAAAAAGAAGCCAGAAAGAAAGAAAAAGAAAGACTCCTCCCTCGAAAAGAAAGATCCCTCAGCCAGACAAGAAAGAAAGAAAGAAAGAAAGAAAAAGAAATGATGCTGGAGCGCCCTCTTGGGGCAGACAGCAGTCTTGCGTCCTAGAGAACACACACAAGTAGTATTCAGCAGGAAACCCTGAGCTGCAAGGTCCTGTGACCCTAGACCCTCTCTAGCTCCCACCTGCCAGCTCCTCGCCAGGCTTCAGGGGGGAAGAGAGGACTCAGAAATGCTGTGGGAATCCAGATGCAATGTTTGTGTGTAACAAAGACAATATATTTTTAAAAGCTGTTAAAAGGAGTCATGATCTGCACCTTTACATGAGAAGACGTCGTGTTTGTACTGTGGGACTGAACAGGATAAAGTGTTAAGATGAATGGGAGCCGTATCTCCACGTCCCCTAAAACCAAAGCCTTCAGGAGTCTTTCAAAGTCTGGATCCCCATGAGACCCGCCTTCACAGCGTTGGCGCGAGATGGCGCAGCTCACACAGCGGGCATCTCACGTCTGCATCACTGTAAGTTTATGTTCTGGGGCCCGTCACTGTGGGGGGCATCGTAATGCTGCGACAGGAGTGGTGCAACAGCTTCAGAAGCCAAGCTGTTAGTGATAAGAGCGAAATCCGCCCGGAATCCACCGCCCCGGAACTTTGGTGGAATTCATTTCAACATGGATGCATCAAAACCCAGCTAAATAGCAGCAGGGTTCTGATTGCTTAGGCTTAGGCAAGTCATAGTGACACTTTTCTCTTAGAGAAACAGACAGGGAGGATGGAGACTGGGAGACCTGGATATCACATCGGGCACCTTATTAATTCTATAAACATTTTAAAATTTGAAAGCACGGATCACACTGGGTTGAGTCAACCCACAGATTCAAGGTGTCATCCTTGCTTATGGGGAGCCAAAGCATTTGGAAGCCCCAGGAGCTGGGTGGAGACCCTCTTGGTGGGTCTTTGAGCTGATTGGGGCTGATTCTGCCTGGTGCTAGAACAGTCTGATATGAAGTCCTCCAGGCAGTGGGTTGGGCTGTGAGCACATGCAGATCAACAGGAGCCCAGCAGCACTGGCCACAACGGGCTGTGGACTGTGGGATGGAGGCTGCCAGGGACTTAGGGATTCCTGACTGACACACAGTGTGGACTTTCTTGGGGTGCTTGTGTTCACCTGGATTTATGTTTCTCTAGTGTTAACTCTGCAAAAGCCAAGCGTAGCTATCCCAGGTCTCACTTGAAGAGCACCAAATAGCCTAAGATTATGTTTCTATCTATACAGCATTTTGTTTTATAAAAGATGTTTAGGGAACTTTAAACCATGCATGACTTAACCCTTTCATTGTTGGGTAGCCTGAGTGTTACAGAGAACATATATTATAATCTTTGAGAGCAGTGTTAGTAGGCTTTTAATTTGCCTTATTAGAAGAAAAATACTCTTGTTGTAATTACACAGTACCTGATATTATTCCCTTTTTTTAGTTGAAAAGGATATTTATTTATTAAAAACAAGGTAAATACAGACTAAAATGCTTTGAGGAATCAAAAGGTGAGGCAGGCTCAGGCCACAAATCTATCCCTGAGAGCTGAGCTTCCTCCATCCTTCATACAGTTCCCTACAGGGTTCTGCATGTCCCCCTCTCCTAGCCCAAACCACATCTTCAGCATTTCACCTCCATCAAACAACCTAAGTTTAAGTGGCTTGTCTAACAACATGACTTTTTATTTTCCTGGTCAGACTTCAAGTGATTTTTTTTTTTTACACTCAAAGGTGCAGATAACCAGAAATGGTAGATCTGCTGGTCTTTCACCAACAGCCATCCTGCCTTTGTTGCAGATGCTATAAGATACCTCAGTACACCGTGCTCAGAACTGTCTGGTAAATCCAACACTGAGGTGTTGATTCTCACCCTCTTCACATGAACTACCACAAGTACAATGGACAGTACAGATTGCTCCTTGTTCAGACTCTAAATTCCAGGCAGGCTGTTTATCCAACAACTCTAGAGTGAACCACAGCAGAACAGATGTCAAAGTTGCTGTGCTTCCAGAATGGTACTGCTGGCCATGCACTGACATTGGTTGGTCTAGTGAGTTTGCTAATTCTCAACTCTCAGAATTGTGCCATTTAGGAATAAATCATGGAAGATACAGGGAAGTGTTTCTAAATATTATTTACAAGTCTGGACTTCATTGTCATTGTGATAAATACAAAAATGAGAAATGTCATGTGTTACAGCAATTATGTTATAAATAATAAATAATAGAAGATCTATGAAAGATGGAGGAAAACTTCTTGTGAAGAAGAGGTTTTCAGTCAAGTAAAGAAGGGGTGAGAGAAGGAGTTTGGGGTGAAACAATTAAAAATCATTACATACCTGTCCAAAGAATGATCCCATATACTGTGGGTTATGTCATTCCACATCAATGAGATATTCTCTTGCACACTCACCCAGAACTTGCTTTAATGAAGTAATTCTTCATAGGTATGTCTGAAAGTTCAGCTCTCAATTCTCAAGGTGACACCTGCACCTAACTAGTGTGCATGTGGTCTGAACCTATCATAGTCTCAGAAGAAATCTCACCAACTGTAAGTTCAACAGGCCAGCAGAGCCCCAGATTTTTCAATGAGTTCAAAAGATTGAAGGGCCATGGTCTGCGATGGCTGTTTTAACTTTCCATTTTCCCATGTTGAGTCATTATATGTTTTATGAAATGCTAATATCTACCTTTGACTATTATAGTGCAATTTCCTACCAGTTAGTCGTACCATTCACTTTGGTTAAGTTTGGAGGATGTGAAATAACGATTATCTCAAAGCATCCCACTATTCAGATCTACAATCCAAATGTCTAGATTGTACAAGATGACAGTTAGTGAAAGGAAGACCATGAGAATGAGAAAATATTTTCCCAGTGAGTAGATAGTTGCAGTAGAAAGTACTGCCTGGAACATCCACTCAACACACTTTTCCTGAGCTAGATCTAGTTAACCAAACTAACAACATGAAAGACACACATTTTAAGAAAACTACATAATTTTATAATATATAATTCTATATATGTAATAATCTAATAATATATACATATTATATGTCATGAATCTAGTTAATGTAGGAGAGTGTTTTCATAATTTCCTTTAAGAACATTTATTTCATTAGTCTTCAAATTCTTACAAGGAAAATCATTGCATCTTCCTTTGGACAAATGCTATAAAAAAAAAAACATAATCCCTCTTTTTTGTGAATGCAAATTTGTGTATATGTGTACATGTTTGTGCAGGTATGTGAACACAAAGACCCTTGAATACCTGTGCTTGTAGAAGTCCAAGAATGATATGAGAAATCATCCTGGATTGGTTTACCTCCTTATTGCTTTATTCTGGGGGTTTCCCGGGCTCCACTTTGCAGGGCTGGAATTGCAGACCACTACTGTCCAGGCCCACGAACCAGCATGAACCCGAATCTACAAATGTGGAAATCTGAAGTGGGAGCGGTAGGAATTAAAAGTTTCAGGCTTTGGGTCAGAGGGAGCCTTGGATGTCCCTTATCATCCAAGCAAACTTTATGGTAACCTACAGGGTTTTTATAATCAAGAAGCAGGGCCAAATTCTTTACAGGACTATGTAAAACACATACATTTTGGTTAACAAAGAGAAGTCAAGGAGGTCCAGACTTCAGATCCTAGACCCCACATATAGAGGCCAGGAGGAAGCAGGACAGCCTGCGTTTCTGGTCCTGGTAGGGCGGAGCTTGTGAATCCCAGGGCAGAGTAAACAAGGAGGAGGTGGAGGCGGTCCATGGTTCTGCATACACACACATACATACCCACACACACACATGCATACACACACAATTGAATAAATAATAAAAATAAAAAAAGAAAATATATTATTCATGTTTTGCCATTTAAATATTACTGAGGTTACAATGAAAATGGTTATGAAAGCCAAGTATAAGGAAGTAGGAAAAGAAAAACTGTAATGTTCACAAAAATCAAAGAAGCACAGTACAGAGCTTGTGTGTTAATAGCATCTAAGTGAGAGGAGGAAATTATTTCAAGTTACGCAGAAAGAAAACCATGCTCTCCACTTGAGTGGATGCTCATGCAATTTTTCATTCTTCTGTAATTCGTGACAAATTTACAAGGGAACACATGTATCATCTGAGGAGAGAGAGGAACCCACCAGGCAAAGAGGTGTCAAGGCGATAAGCCTGCAAAGAAAGTCAGACATCTCTACATATTCAGGGTGCTTCTGAGAGCCTGTCAGTTCCACAGGCTTCCTTAATGGACATTTGGATCTTGAGTATTGGTCACCCTCTCTACGGCTCCATTGCTGGAGTGGTACGGGTCATCCTCTGCTTACGATGTCACTTCAGGCTACATGTTCCCAAAATGAATCATGTGGTCTCTGCTGGGTCACATCTTGGAGGAGAGTGGGTTCCAGATGTTCTGTTTGGGGGGATGCTTGGCTGAAAGGGAAAGACTGATAGGACTTAGGTCTTTTGACATCACTAAAGTGAACACCACTACACCTTTGATACTGTGGATACAAAGCCTTGTTACATGCATGGACTTCCTGTGAACTTGCAGCAGTTGAGGTTGATCTTGCAAGCTAGACCATGTTCCTTTCCTCACTGATTCTTCACAAGAAGCCAGAGACTTCTTTATAGACTGCATCAGTAACAACCATTCCTACTATTATCCCAAACTCATCAAATCAGTGCCAAAATCAGTAACATTTGTCCTCTGCTATATTATAGGTATGCTGTCATCACCATTGGCTGGACAGAGTCTTAAATTCTTAACATTAAGACAACCATCTTTATTCATTCTCCATGTTTTGGTGTGTATTGAAAACTTTCCCATTTTGTTTTGATATTCCAAATTTAATAATTTTAATGATCACCTCTTAGAGGTATCCAAGTGATGCAAACCAAACTTAGAGCAACCTGATGTTTCTTCTGACATTAACCTAAGAAAGTGTAATTATACACCAAACACCATCACTTTGATTGCCTTTGACAAGTGAACTCTAAGAGTAGCAAGTATAGAATCCTTTCTGTACTGGTAGTCGGAATCCACTAAGGAGTGTGTAACAACTCACCTGCCGAATCAACTAGCCCTGAAAATGGATGGCGCTGGAGCGTCGGGCCCATACCCGGCCGTCGCCGGCAGTCGGATCTGGACGGGAGAGGAACCGACGGGCCCCCCCTCCCCCCCCGTGGAAGCATTCCCACTTCGATCAGGAACTAGACAAGGCTGTCCACTCTCACCACTTCTATTCAATATTGTACTTGAAGTCTTAGCTGAAGCCATAAGACAAGAAAGGGACATAAGAGGGATTCAAATCGGCAAGGAAGAAGTCAAGCTATCCCTATTTGCAGATGACATGATCTTATACCTGAGTGATCCCAAAAACTCCACCAGGAAGCTCCTGGAACTAATTGAGAAGTTCAGCAGGGTGGCAGGATACAAAATAAATGTGCAAAAATCAGAGGCCTTCCTATATGCCCAGAATGAAAGAAGTGAAAAAGCCTTGAGAGAAACAATACCATTTACTATAGCCCCTAAAAAAATGAAATACCTTGGTATAAACCTAACTAAGGAGGTAAAAGACCTTTACAATGAAAACTTTAAAACCCTAAAGAAAGAAATTGCAGAAGACACCAGAAGGTGGAAAGACCTCCCTTGTTCCTGGATTGGCAGAATCAACATTGTAAAAATGACCATCCTACCAAAGGCAATATACAGATTCAATGCTATACCAATCAAAATCCCAAAGCAATTCTTCAAAGAAGTTGACCAAATAATCTCAAAGTTCATATGGAGACACAAAAGACCCAGGATAGCAAAAACAATCCTGAGTAACAAAAACACAGCTGGAGGTATTACCATACCAAACCTAAGTCTATACTACAAATCCATAGTTATAAAGACAGCCTGGTACTGGCTCCAAAATAGACACACAGATCAATGGATAAGGATTGAAGACCCAGATATAAGCCCACAAAGTTACAGCCATTTGGTCTTTGACAAAGGGGCCCAAAGAATCCAATGGAAAAAGAACAGCATCTTCAACAAATGGTGCTGGCAAAACTGGATCTCCACATGCAGAAGATTCAAGCTGGACCCGTACTTGTCACCATGTACAAGACTTAATTCCAAATGGATCAAGGACCTTGATATCAGGCCAGAGACTATAAAAACCATAGTTGAAAGGATAGGGAACTCCCTCGAGCTGATTGGGCTAGGCCAACACTTCCTAAACAGACATCCAATGGCACAATCACTGCTACCAACTCTCAACAGTTGGGATCTTGTGAAATTAAAGAGCTTCTGTTCAGATAAAGAGATTGTCACACGAGCTCAAAGGCAACCCACAGAATGGGAGAAAATCTTCACTAACCACATATCTGACAGAGCTCTACTGTCCAGAGTGCACAAAGAACTTAGAAAATTAAACTCCAAGGAAAACACTGGCCCAATTAAAAAATGGGCCCTGGAACTTCAAAGAAACTTTACCAGGGATGAAATTAAAATGTCTAACAATTATCTTAAAAAATGCTTCCTTCGCCATCAGGGAAATGCAAATCAAAACTTCCCTGAGATATCATCTCACCCCGGTCAGGATGGCAAAAATCCACAATACAAACAACGACAAATGCTGGAGAGGATGTGGAGAGAGGGGAACTCTCCTACATTGTTGGTGGGAATGCAGGCTCATACAGCCACTCTGGCGAGCCGTCTGGAGATTCTTAAAGAAATTAAAGATTGAAATGCCATATGACCCTGCTATCCCACTTTTGCGAATAACCCCCCATGCAGCAGAGGTTCGCCTCGATAGCACAAGCTCGACCATGTTCATAGCAGCACTGTTTACAATAGCAAAGTCATGGAATCAACCTAAATGTCCAACAGTTGACGAGTGGATAAGGAAAAGGTGGTACATCTATACAATGGAGTACTACTCAGCCATCAAAAATGATGAATTACTGGAATTTGCTGGGAAATGGATGTCATTAGAAAGAATTATATTAAGTGAAGTATCCCAAACCCAGAAAATTAAGCACCGTATGTACTCCCTAATAGGTGGCTCCTAGTACCAAACTCACCCAGCCCACATTGAGACACTCAAAAGTAAACCTATGAAACACAGTAATTGCAAGGATCATGTACAAGAGAGATGGGTTAGGAGGGCCACACCAGAAACAAGGAGAGAGGAGACCATGTTACAGCAGAGAAAATAGGCCTCCATCAAGGTCTGCAAGTAAGTAATGAGAAACCTGGTTAAGTTCACAGACGTTCTTTCCTGATCTCACCAGAAGGGGAGGGCATATAGTCTAGCAGATAAAAAGTAATCATTTTGCAAATGGGTGATGGACCCCTCCCTCAGGGAGGTTTCCTACTCTTATTACATCTACCCTTGAATGTGCTATTACAACAAGACTCCAGTTTAACAGCTTTTTGTCTCTGGCCAGGGGGTGACATACAGTGCCCAGCAGAATGGAGTGAAGGGAATTGCAGGAGCAGCAAAACTGCAAAAGAAAATCAACAAACCACAATCCAGAACTTCAGAGACTATATCAATCACATAGAACTAGGACAGCCTAATCTCTCCCCATCCTGGAGCTCAGGGACATTTGCAGAAGAGGGGGCCGTAAGATTGTAAGAGCAAAAGGATGGGAGGAGCAACGATTTGCAAGATTCTCAACAATAGTTGGGGCCAAAGCAATCATAATGGGACTTTGCATGCCCTGCGCAATGTCCAGCGCACTGTTGCCCTCATAAAGTCTAGCATCTGTTAAGGGCACCGAGACCCCTGGAGGCAAGGGATTGACAGCCATAGTAGTGATCTTATGCTTAAGGGGAACAAGAGAAAGGGCTTATGGAAATGCCACTGGGTCCTTATATGTCATCGGAGAGGAGGACCCAATGGAGAGTTAGGCATATACAATAAAGGACTCTCTGGGAATTGGGGGGGAGGCACTGGGGGAAGAGGAGGGGGAGGAGAGGGGAGGGAGGGAACTGGTAAAAAATTTTAAAATGTATAATTAAATTTTTAATAAAAAAAAAATTAAAAAAAAAAAAAAGAATCCTTTCTGTACTGCTTTATGCCTTAAAGATGTGTACTAAAAATGCAAAACAAAATTTTGGGGTGGGGAAAACTCTAAATGCTACCAAATCCTCACTCATGATAGAGTTGCTGCAGCTGAGTGACAGGACATCTGGTTCATATGCACACAAGCCTCCCGACCATTTCCAACAGAAGATCCACTGTAGGCTTCACAACCAGGCTGCATCTGATCCAAGCTCCCAGCAGATGTGAACACCAGGGAGCAGTTGGAGCAACACAGCTTTACACTTCTACTTCTCAGCATAGTTTATGCTATGGCTTCAATCACTGTGGGAGGGTAACTGTTACACTGCTGACAGTAGTAAGTTGCAAAATCTTCAGGTTGTGTTGCACTCCAAGCGCTGCAACCTTGAATCCAGGACAGGATAAGGTGGACAAGGCTTCAGCGATTGAAAAACAGATACACACACAACTCTGGGCTGGGTGAATCTGAGTCCAGTTTATTGGAATATCCTAACAGCTTTTATGCTAGAAAATTTTGGGGCAGAGAATGCTACACCTGCAGACAGACACATATTTTTCTAATCAGCAGGAATCACCTTTAGGATAAACATTCTTTAAGAATTTAACTCATTCTTTAAGGGTGAGACATAAACAAATCCTTATCACATCTTAACAGGTTTTTTCCCAGCCCTACAACAGGTTTTTTCCCAGCCCTACAACAGGTTTTTCCCAGCCCTCCATCTCTCTAAATTTATCTATCTTACAATATCTCACCAAACAGTCACAGGGTCTAAGTCTGTATTGTTGTATTTAACAAAGACTTCATTTGAGGTTTAGTTAAAATATACTGAGATTGAGCTCCTTATTAATTTGTGTTATATTTATTATATATATTTTTTAAATGGTAAAGGTGAAGCTGTTGGAGGGGGCATATATTATACATTACTTTTTTCTTTTTGAGGATATTAGATTCGGGCTGTTATCATATAAGTTGGCCTATATTACGTTATAATGGTAAGAACTATATTAGAATTTATTTTATTTATTTGTACTTTTTATTAACTCGTGTTCTATAAGAAATAGTTGTGTGTTAATTTTAGGAATCATATTATTAATTTCTATTAACTATGTGATTTTCATTAAAGGATTCTCTGGGGATTGGGGGGAGGCACTGGGGGATGTGGAGGGAAGAGTGAGGGGAGGGGGAGCAAGGGGGTTGGGAGGAGGAGAAGGGAGGGAGGGAACCATTGTACCTACTAAGTTTGTATGAGCGGAAATAAGAATAAAAAATGTTATAAAAAATCAGTTTAATTTCACCAATTCGAGTATTATATATTTTCTCTACAAATAAAATAGACCTGTGTAATTAAAAAAAAAACTATGTGTTTTATAAGAAATAGTTGTATACTAATTTCAGTGAACAGATGGCACAGTCTCATATATGTAGAATTTCTAAATTAATTTCACAAGAGTCATATTTTTAGGGAATTCTATCTATCCATGTTTTAGGACTCTTGAAATTATTCTCAAATTTCTTTACAATTAGTGTATATATTCTGGCTAACAAGCCTGTTTACTGTGTATGGTTGGACATAAAATTTCTAGTTAGAATTTTAATTTAAAGTTAAAAGCAGGCTTGGTATGTATTTAGGAAACAAAAGACTTAAGGCAAATTACTTAACATCTGTAGTTCTGGAAGTAGGAACCTAGGGGGAGGTGATACCCTAGGTAGTTTTTTGGGAAAAAACAAAAAGGAGGCCAAGGAAAAGATAGGAGAGCTCCCAATCCACAAAAAAGGGAAGAACTTGTCTGGCAGAGATAGGAGGCCCACACAATCACAAAAGGAGAAGAACTTGTCTGTCAAAGATAAGAGGCAAGACTCTGAGGGAGTGGTCCTTTGTAACCACTCAGGCCCTTAGCAACTGCCATTCCACAGAGCAGGTTGCAAGCCTGACAAGTTCCATATGTATCATATCTTTATTATTTATTTCAAAATAAGCCATGTCCCCTTTTCCAGAAGGTACTTTCTTGAAGTTCTTCCCCGGGTTGGGACCTTGTCTACCAGCCTGATTGGCACAGGATGTGACAAGGTTGCAGGTTGCCGATGGTGAGGGTGAAATCTGTCCCTGATCCACTGCCACTGAACCCTGGAGGGACACCTGGTTCCAAGGTGGTTGTATATCTAATCAGGAGCTTCACAGCTTTGTCTGGGTTCTGTTGATACCAATGTAAGTTATTACTTATGCTCTGACTGGCCTTGCTGTTGATAGTGACTGTGTCTCCTGGAGATGAAGCCACAGATGGAGTGTGGATCACCTGAATGTCACATCTCACAATTAACATTGGAAATACACCACAAATAAGACACTGTATAATGTTAACAAAGTAAAAGCAGTTTTTCCTAAACATCCCAAAGCAATGCTGGGGAATCCCACACACACACTCCATGTTATCCTTCATTACCTGGGAGCCAGAGGAGCAGGAGCCTCAGAAGCTGAGCAGGGGTCTTCATGTCCTTGCTGTGTCCTGACTGGGACTGACCCCTGAGCAGGGTGTGACCAGCCTGATACAGTCCTCAGGGCAGTGGGCTGTGTTCTGGGTATGCAAATCAGCAGCAGCTGAGCAGGGGGCACAGATGCAGGGCTGGCACATGTGAGTGATTCTGCAAGGGCTCAGTAACCAAAGTGTCCCCATTCTTCCAGAGCAGTGCAGATTTGCCCTCAGACATGTTTCTTTTGGGGGAGTCTGAGAACACAGGCTGCTGTCTGGGGAGTGGAGTGATGGTCCATTTCCATGAGGTTTCTTCCATGAATTTCTTACCAGCATCACTTCAGCCAAGAGTCAGTCTTCTGTGTTTGTGAAAGATTATTTTAGAAGCCTTTTGCATTTCATTCTGTGGATTTTGCTCAGGCCCTGAACTTCTTGGTGTGCTTATTTGTCAGCACCACTGCCTAAGATAGAAAGAGATGAGAAACTGACAACAACTGACTGTGTCAATAAAAGATATAGGTTGATGTTATACAGCTTCAAATTTTTAAATGAGAATTTATCATACAATATTCACAAAACAGTGTCTGGAAAAGCAAAGTAAATCCTAGGCACAGGGCTCCAGTAGTTTTGTCTCTCATCTCCAGAGCAGTAGGCTTGGACCTGTTTGTCTTTCTTTCTTTCTTTCTTTCTTTTTTTTTTTTTTTTTCTTTTTAATCATTATTTATTCAATTGTGCATGTGTAAGTGTGTATGTGTGTGTGTAGAACCACGGACGAATTCGGGAACCACCATGGACGCCTCCACCTCCTGTCCCGGGATTCACAGGCTCCGCCCTACCAGGATCAGAAACGCAGGCCGCCCCCGCTTCTGCCTGGCGTCTATACGTGGGATCTGGGATCCGAACTCAGGACCTTCCGCCTGCAAGGCAGAGGCTTAACCCCTGAGCCACCTCTCCAGCCCCCCCTTTCTTTCTTTCTTTCTTTCTTTCTTTCTTTCTTTCTTTCTTTCTTTCTTTCTTTCTTTCTTTCTCTCTCTCTCTCTCTCTCTCTCTCTCTCTCTCCCTCCCTCCCTCCCTCCCTTCCTTCCTTCCTTTCTTGCTTGCTTGCTTGCTTGCTTTCCTTCCTTCTTTTTTTCTTTCTTTCCTTCCTTCTTTTTTTTTCTTTCTTTCTTGCTTTTTTTAAATTATTTTGGCTATTTGTTATGAAGGTCGCTGTGAAACAAAGTAAAATACAATCTGAGGGAAAAAACGCACAGATGCTACTCATTAAATAAGACCATTATATCATAATAAGTGAAATATGTTCTCTTCTGAAACTCCAGAAAGGAGTTCTAATACCCTGAAGACTCTTATATGTCTGAAAAGAAACTGCCTGGTAACCATGTAAACTTATGTTAACGAACCAAAACTCTTTTCTTCCCAAGAAGTTATTTCTGATCTTCAAACTGTGCCTTGTTTTTTAAAAGAAGCTCAGTGGTATTTGGGGTCTTTCCTTTGCTAGAACAGCAAGTGCTGTCATAAGACAGGCAGAAGTGTCTGCTCCAGGCAGGTGCGAGGTGGCAAAGATCGTAGATGCAACTTTTGGTTTGATGACTTTAATACATTAATTTTCTACTTTCCTCTGAACGTTGTCGGTGAGCAGTCCTCAGAGTGACGACTGTGTGCAACCTGCTTCTGTCCCGCAGCATCTGATCTGAATCCAGTGCAGACCCTGCAACCCACTGGATGCCAGTCCCCTGGAGCAGCACAGGAGCAGCGTGGAGCATGACTGGCCACCACCTCACATTCAGGGCATCCCTGGTCTCCTCAAGTCCCAGGAAAAAATAGGAGGAGGAAAAGGAGTCATTTACCCTCCTGGTCCTCAGGATCTGGTGGCCATTTCCCAGCACCTCAGTCCAAGACAGCTGCATCAGGGCTGTGCAAGTCTCAGGTGTTTCTAGTGCTGTTGCCAGAATACATTTCTGTGTGAGGCGCGTCCATTCCCTTGGGTACATTTCTGCTTTTTTATCCTTCTTTAATGAGATCCTTTGAGAAGCAAAGTTCTTCTCTACACCAAGGACTAAGATCGCCTCAAATCCATAGTGTGCCATGTAATGTGCATCTTAGTGCTTAACCCACCTCACCAGTTTCTAAAGGAGAACGGCTGTGAGCGACAGGTGGAATGACTCAGAGTCACTGAAAGGAATAGAATGCTATAAGGTGAAAGGTGAAGCCACACAGTACAGAGAAGAATCCTTAGCACAGAGCACAAAAGGCACAGACTTTTTAATACACTCTTTGCAGGGAGGTTTTGCATTGTTACAAAATGATTGGCTTAGGCACTTAACTTTTAAACTTATTGGCTCAAGTTTAGACGCAAAGGGAATGGCGTGGGGGTCGGTGGCAACGAGCATAGCAGCACATATTCGCGGCTTTACCCGGAAACCCCGGGATGAGTGTGGTCCCTGGAATTCTGAGGTTGTAGGGTATTCTGGTCTGGCTGCACATCCTTTGCCTTTTTTGGGAATCCTTGGGTTGGGGTGAGCAAACGTGATCCTTAGACAAGTTCATCACATTCTTGCCTGCCCAGGAAATTTCTTTTCTTCCACAGGCAACATATTCCTTCCATGAGTGCAGGATGTGACCTCTGAAGAAGGATGAACATGGCGCCCTTTGATAGGTCCACAAAGGCATCAACTAGATAATTGAAGTCTAGAGATCTGGACACAATTCTAAAGAATGAGTAGTTGAGTGAAGCCCTGAACAAGCCTGCAGCAGATTGTCTCATTGACAGGGAAGACTCTCCCATGGTGGGCGAGACTTTTCCCTGAGTAACTGGGTAAGTGAAAGAAAGGAGGTTCATGGGGTGACATTCTTCAGCAGACTTGGTGAGATATGCTGGTCTTGCCAGTGGGAATTGTCCCTCAGCAATGGGTATAGTGTGAATAGTTTCCTTGACTCTTGATGCTGATAAAAGCTCTCCTGCCGAGCTGGCCTACGACATGTAGTCAGACTACCATAAAGGAATATAACTGTTGGTCATCTTGAAGCCATCAGTTCATGAATTTATTGACAGCAGGCAAGGAAGTGCCACACACCCACATGGCATCAGACAGTGCTTGTCACCCTGGTAAGAATAAGCAGCTTACTGCAAGGTGCACAAACTCCCCATCAGTGGTTCCTAATCTGTACAACCTCAAGTCAATGTTCTGCTTGACATCCACTGACTAAATAGACTGTCCATAATTCCTTTCAATGATTGATTGATTTGTTTGGAAACAGAGAGGATGAGATAAAGTGCCCAGTGACTGCAGCAGCACTTGTGGGGAGATGCAAGGACAACTTTGTTGGGTTTATTCCCACCTTCTACCTTGTGGGCACCAAGGATGGAGCTGGGGTTGCCAGGTTTGCACACGGACAACTTTACCTACTGAGTCATCCTGCTGCCTCTGCACTTCATCCCTGATTTGTGGACTTCCATGTTCTACACCATGACTTCCATTGGGTGACTGTGTTAGACTCATCTTCCCATTGATGAACAAATGCAGGACTCAGGCATCTCAGGGAACAAGGGATTTCTTCTCTCTTAAAGTATCTGGGTGCAGTTCAGGGGTATAGTAAGAACACTCACACCTACATCAGTACCCAAGGAAAGAAGCCATACCATCCCCACAGGAATTGCTGAAAAGGGGACATACTTCTCACTTTTAGCATTCCTGTATACTGAAGTAGGCAAAACATGTACTGCAATTTACCTGTGTTCTTGCCTATAAATTGACAGAGGAACATTTTAAGGAGAAACAATGGATTTTTTTTTTTTACAATAGTCAATCCATATCTCTTAATTGAGCTGGTCAGAAGAGTTCATACCAATACCAGTATCCAAAAAAAATGGCCACACCTTATTGACAGGACTGCTGAGAGAGGCAAAATTTCTCACTTGCCAGACCAGCATGTCTAGGGAAGTGTATTGAAGTATGTCAACTTCCTCAACCAACTCCCTCTATCTTATTTTCCTACCTAGGGACTACTTCAACCCACTATGGGCTGGACCCTTCACATCAATTATTAATCTTCAGGCTTTCTCGGGTTTAAGTTGAATGCTCATTCTTACAAAGGGGCCCAAGTTCATGGTTTCAAGTCTCAGTTTGATGCTCATATGCAGCAATGACTCATGTGAACACATAGGTAAATAAAACTGTGAGCATATGTAGAACATGCTATAAAAGTGGTCTTTCATTGCAGGTGGTACAAGTCACTTGCCATAAAACTTGATTATATATAGACTATCTTGTTAATAATACAAATTTTATCACACCTGCCATGGGATTCCTCAGGTCGTGATCATAATTCAACTGAAATACATTCCCTTTCCAGGACCAAAATTAGCATTATCTACTCCTGAGAAAAAGACATGGCATTATTTGAAATACATAAGAGAAATAAGTAAAATATGGGAATGGTCAGGCCTTGGTTTCTCTGCCTGGTTAAGGCCTAATGCTTCCTGGGGAATTTCACAGTAACACCCTTGGGCAGGTGCTAGGGATTCCTCTCTTTGTAATTCAAGTTTTGCCTCTGGCAGGAGGACTCCTTCAGGGAATTGGGTGTGCCTCCTATCTGTTCTTGGGTTTTTTTGGGACTAACTTCCTGCCCCCTGAACTGAAGAAAAAGTCTGCTTTTAACTTTAAATCAAAATTCTACCTAGAAATTTCATGTCTAGTCACACAGTAGGTAGACTTGTTAACCAGAATGTATTATCTGATTTCAAAGAAATTAGATAGCAACTTCAAGAGTCTTAAAACATAGGTGGGTAAAATTCCCTCATCTTGATGAACTAATTCAGAGATTCTATAAATATGAGACTATGCCATCTGTTCACAAGAATCAATACACAACTATAGAGCAAATAAGTTAATAGAAAATAGTAATAAGATAAATCCTAATATAGTTTCTACCATAGTAACCTAATATGGGTCAGCTTATATGACAGCAGCCAATAATTGGTATCCTCCGAAAGGAAAAATTAATGTATAGCATGTGCCCCCTCTCCAACAGATTCACCTTTAACATTTATAGAAATGTATAATAGTTATGGCACTCCATTAGTTAATTGTAATGAAAAAACATGTTCCTTATTGAAATCAAAAGGACCTCAAACCTTCTCTGTGTATTTTTTTTATTTTTTTAATTTTTTTTCTTTTCTTTTATTAAAAATGTGATTATACATTTTAAATTTTTGCCAGTTCCCTCCCTCCCCCTCCTCCCCCCCAACCCTCTCCTCCCCCTCCTCTCTCTCCCCATCCCCCAGTGCCTCCCCCCAATTCCCAGAGAGTCCTTTATTGTGTATGCCTGACTCTCCACTGGGTCCTCCTCTCTGATGACATATAAGGACCCAGTGGTTCTCAGTGTATTTTAAAAAATGCAGTTTTTGTTAAACAATGACAACAATGTAGGCTCAGACCCTGAAGCTATTTGGTGGAGCATTATAGATTAGCTAGATTTGGAAATACTGAGAGAATGGTTCTATAAATGTCTTTGCCCTCAAGCAATGGGTTAGGTTCTTGAAAAATGTTTATCCTGAAGGTGATTTCTGCTGACTAGGAGAACACATGTCTGTTTGCAGCAGCATTCTTTGCCCCCAAATTTTCTAGTGTAAAAGGTGTCACAAAGATTCAATAAAGTGGGTCCAGATTCACTCAGCCTAGAGAGTTGGGTGTGTTTGTTCTACATAGCAGACTCCTTTGCTTCACCTAGTCGCTAGGGAAGCCCTGGTTTGGATGTCTGGGCTCTGGCCTGTGGCATCTGGTGCTGGAACTTGGGATACTGGACTAGGTTAGTCTTTCCTTTTCTCTTTTTTTCTCTTTAAGTTTTTCAGGCAAGGATAGGATCCCATCAGGGTGTTGAAGTGTGAGAGCCTATGAGAAAAAGTTAAAGTTGCAAGCCCCTCTCCTCCAGTGCTCTGAAGAATTTACAATTTACTTAGGAATCCCAGATAAGCCTGAGCAGAATAAGGCACCTGAGAGATCAAACACCCTCTTCCAGGGGGAGCAACCAGATGTCTGGGAAGTGAGATAACTGCTAACCTATGGCCAATCCTTGAAGGAACCGCAGACCCTTCTGGGCCAGCACCCCACCCCCCAGGTCATACCAGGAAGGGCAGAGTGCTCTAGGGGGGAGGGCTTGAGGAAGGCTACTTGAGCTATGTGCAAATTCCTCAGCCCCTGCTTGCGATAACCCTATAAAACCACTAAACCCTGCTGCCTTGGGGCTGCTCACTCTCACTGCATTGAGGGATGAACTTCCCAGGGCGAGGCTTGAATTGTTAATAAAGACTCTTTTTGTTTTTGCATCCGTGGAAGACTTCAGTGAGTTTCTTTGGACTTTGTGATCTCGGCATAACAGAAGACTCCTTGGAGGAAGAGTGGAGCTGAGTTAAGAAGACAGGTAAGAAACATGGGCCACAGTGAGTCTAAAGAAAGGAAACTCTTTATTGGCATAACTAAGCAAATGGTAAATGCACAAGGTATTCATGTCTCTTCTGAGCAATTAAGAAAGTTTTTGTCTTTTGTACAAAAATGTTGTCCTTGGTTTCCAGAAGAAGGAAGCTTGGATCTAGAAACTTGGAAAAAGATAGGAAAAGAAATGAAAAACTATTATCATGTTCATGGACCAGAAAAGGTCCCGGTTTTTGCATTTTCTCTATGGAGTTTAATGATAGAATCTTTAGGTCCTAGTCAGGAAACAGTAAGCATAGCACAGGAAATGAAGTTAGAGGAAAAAACTCCTCAGACTCAAAAAGAAAATCAAACAAAAACTTATGAAAGCTTAACTAAGCCTGAAGGTATTGTAGCAGCAAGTTCACAAAAAGATGATGATCATGGACCTGTACTGTTTCCCTTTGAGGAGGCTGATTTAGAGGAAGAAACAGCACCTCATCATAGTGAGAATGAGGGGGTATTTTTAAAGGCTTCAGTGCCATTTCCCCCACTCTACAATCAAAGTCATACAGAAAAGCCTGGGGAGCCTTCCACAAAGGTGGGCTTCCTTGGAGCAGTGTCACAAGCTAGAAAAATGGGAGATCATTCTTTCCTACTTCCCGTAATTCAGGGAGTGGGAAATGAGGATCCCATATGGGAACCACCATCATATAAACTTTTAAAGAAACTTAAAAATGCTGTAGAAGACTATGGCCCCATATCTCCATACACACTGCAACTAGTGGACACTGTTGCCGGACAAAGAATGACTCCTTTCGATTGGCAACAAATGGCTAAATCATACTTAACTCCTGGCCAATATTTATTATGGAAAACGGAATATGAAGACAGGGCCAAAAGAGTAATTCAAGGACAAATGATCAAGAGAGCAAGAGATGCCTTAACTATGGCTATGCTAACAGGCACAGGGGATTATTTTACACCCCAAGCTCAGCTAAACTTACCTAGGACAGCTCTAGAGGAGGTTAACAAAATAGCAGTAGGTGCTTGGAGAAGTCTACCAATCTCAGAGAACAAATCTACTCATTTGGCAAATATTAGGCAAAAGGCAGACCAACCATATGAAGATTTTATAGCTCAATTAACTGAGGCAGTTGAAAGGATGGTTACTAATTCAGAAGCAGCAGAAATAGTCATAAAACAATTGGCCTTTGAGAATGCAAATGTGAAATGTCAGGCTCTGTTAAGATCAGTCAGAAAGCAAGGGTCTGTGGGAGATTACATCCAAGTATGTATGGATGCCTCGCCAGCCCATATGCAGGGAGTGGCTGGAGCAACAGCTTTAAAAGGACAGACTTATAAGCCATTTGTTAAAACTATTAACAACAGAGGCAAAAAGGGTGTAGACAGTTTTGCTTGTGACAATAAAAGTCATCTCAGCAGAAAATGTCCCAACAAAAATAAAAGTAATAAACAAAATAACAAGCCAAAAGGATTGTGTTCCAGATGTCAAAAGGGGTATCATTGGAAAAACGAATGTAGATCCAAATATCATAAGGACGGAACTCTTCTGCCTCCGAAGGTAGATAGTAACAATCAAATGATAATTCAAAATAATTCGATGAGATCTTGTTTTAAATGATAAGGTTTTCCTAAATGTTAATCCACCTCAGGTAAAGCTTTCAAGGGTAATTTTAAGCCATATTTAATGTCTTGTTCTCTACAAAATTTAAAGAACTTCTACTAACTTGTGTTATAATTAACCTATACATTTGGCTCCAAAAGATATTAAAATACTACAATTTATTTAATATTTTCATTTCAAAATGAGATTGAAGGCTGCTTATCTTAAAACAAAAGTTTTCTTTTATGTTTATAAGTTTCATGTATTTTAAAGATACAAATTTTATGGTTACTTAATGCTAAAGTAAAAAAATTCATTGAGAGCTATATCTTTCCGACAGGGGGGAAGTTCCAATGGAACTTACTTCCTAAAAATCTTGGAACAGGGAGGAGACTTAGTCTTCTTAACAGGAAATGAATTAAAACAGATAGCAGGAATCATAGAAAACCCACATATACACCAGACCCTTATAGAAATAGCAGAAGCCTTTCCAAATAATGAGCTGTTGCTTTGGAATTGGATGTGGCAAGCCTGGCAGGAAGCCTTCCCCCCTGTTAGACATAACACAAGTAGAAACCACTGGCAGCTGGAGCACTATCAAAGAAGGAATTAAGCTATGCAGAAAGTTGAGTTTGTTATGGAAATTATACAATCCAGGAATAAGCACCCCCTGGGATACCCCATTTACACCTCAGGTATGAAAGATTATACTAAAAGGGGCATCCCCAACACAGAGACTAGTACTGCAGTCTGAGTTTGCCTCATTACAAAAAATAAAGGATGTCATTAACTCTCTAAAACAAACTAGGGAATTAGAGGCAGACAGAATAGTCAGCCTTCCAGTAAGGAGGGCTGGACAAAACCCAGAATTCAGACCTCTTTTAGGGAAAAAACCCGCCCCATGCAGGCCCATTTCTTTAATCAAGCCAACTTTTCCAGGGCCTGGGGACACTTTCAGAGAAACAAAAACTGAGGCACCTGTTTCCCCAGAGGAAACCACTTGCTGAATATAAGACTGTTGGGACCAGATATCAGGAAGTCAGAAACCCAAACCTGGAGCCCCTAGGGAGACACAGACCCTTCCAATTGGGGATAAACAGAGTAATGGGATGGAAACTGAGGCCAACAATCAGGCTCCCAGTTTTCACAGGAAAATGGATCTTGATAACATGGATTATAGATACAGGGAGTCAGATCTCAATATTAAATATTGAGGCACACATAAAGCCATACAAGTATATTAAAATGATAGGAGTATCAGGATAGAGTATAGAAGCAAGAGTAACAAAAACGAAATTAAAAATATATGATGAAATACTAGATGCTAATTTAACAGTATGGCCAGCCCTGGATTCAGTATTAGGAATGGATATAATACCCAAAATATGGAAAAACTACCTCCCATTAAAAAGACTAGGGACTACAAATAATAAGGTAATGCTGACTCAGGTACATATGGAGCTTGTGAAACTCCCAGAGATGAAGAATTCCATTACTGCAGGATACCCACTGAGGGAAGGAAAGGCTGAAATAACTCAGGCAATACAGAAACTCCTGGCTGAAGGAATCATAGAAAGAACTAATCCATTTAACTTCAACAGCCCAGTATGGCCAGTGAAGAAACCATCAATAGCCCACACAGCATTATCATTCACATTAGATAAGTTAAAGCTGACAACCTAGCATTAAAATATGGTCCTATGTAGATGATATCTTAGAAATAGGTGAAGAAAAGGAAATGGTAAGAAGAGCATTAGAACAGATAACAAGAGGAATTAATAAAGGATAGCTGGGCAGTAAATCCAGAAAAGGTTAAGGACTCAGCTCAGGCGGCAAAATTCTTAGGAGTAATGTGGTCAACAAATGGGCCAGTAATACCTGAGAAAGTAATAGATAAAATAGACCTGATACAACCCCCCAAAATAAGAAAGAGGTGCAAAGAATTATGGGACTATTTGGCTACTGGAGAAAACACATACCATGTGTAGGGTCCATTCTAGAGCCCATGTATAAAGTTACAAGGAAGTCAGAAGACTTCACATGGGGCAAAGAACAACAGGAAGCATTAGAAGCAATGAAACAGGCTATAAAGACCAACAGAAAACTATACATACCCAGACCAGATGAAAAGTTAATAATAGAAGCGATATTCCTTAGAAGCCATGGCAATTGAGCAGTATATACAGGAACAGTAAATAAACCATTGGGATTCTTTTCAAAGAAATTCCCATGGGCCGAAAATGGATACTCAGTGTTTGAAAAAACACTTTGGACTACATTTGAAGTGGTAAAAATGGCCTCCCTGCTAGCACCAACTCACAGGGTAGAATTGAGAACCGTGATACCCCTCTTACCCTGGCTGAAGGCCAAGGAAGAGACCATCATGCCAGAAAGTCTAGACGCCAAGACTGTCCCCTGGAGATGGTATTTGCAATCCAAACTGGGAGAATCCATGTCGGTGGCAAAGGGGGCCGTGTCTTTCCTTTCCCAAACAGCACTCTTATGGGAAATCACAGAGATGGACCATCTGAGTGCACTCCCACCAATTATCGCCTCTGCCCCGAAAGAGACACCCTTGGCGATATGGGGCCCGACAGAATGGACCCCGGGTTTGGAGGATGCATGGTTCACGGATGGGTCATCAACAACTGATGGCAATATTAAATGGAAAGCAGCAGCTATAAGGCCCCTGTGATATGATGGTGCTAACAGGAAGGAAAAACAAAGTCAGCACAGCATGCTGAAGTTATGGCAGGCTTGCTTGCTATGAGACAGTCGGCCAAAGAGAAGGCAAAAATTTGCCACATTTTTGCTGATTCCTGGGTACTGGCCAATAGAATGGCAATCTGGTCAGGAAGATGGAAAACTAATAATTGGAAGATAAATGGCAAAGAAATATGGAGTGTAGAAGCTTGGAAGGAAATAGATACATTAGCTAATAGAATGACAGTTAAGATAACGCATGTAAGTGCACATACAGACAGGAAAGGAGCTAATGAGGAATGGAACAAAAAGGTAGATCAATTATCAAAAATTTTAGAGGTGCAGTTAAAAAAAGAATGGACCCTTCTTCCAGAGTCTGATTTTAAAATGAAAATAAGGACAAATACATTCCTCAGGGGAGCAAGGAGAGAAATAGAACTACTATTTAGAACAGGGAAAGGACAGGAAAATAGACTGTTTATAACAATTTTAGATGAAACAGAAGAATCATATTGTGATCGAGGCTTATGCACTATAAATGTTTTACAAATATCCAAGCAACATAGGATTACAGCATATCTGACCATATCAATTGGAAGGAAAATAGGAAATAACTTCACACCACCAGCAAAGCAATACCTGTGGATAGAGAATGGAGAAACACAGAGCCTTTACCTTAACCCTGATCATCTAATTATGCTTAGTAGAAATCTCTTCTTAGCAACCCACACACACCTTCTAGCTATCAGAAGTATATATGGTAGAGAGGCCATTGTGAATTTATGACATAGGCAACTTGATGTTAGTAGCCTGTGGCACTAACTATGATGCCAACATATACTTCTGGAATTCCTCAAAGGAAGACATAAGCAATCTTACTATTAAAGGAATGGGATGGATATAACTCATTCGTACCGATTGTGAAGCTGGAAGTTTTATAGGGAAACAAGCTGTGTCTGCAATAGCTATTATGGCAATAGCTATTATGGCAGAGCAATTCTGGGGAACACCAGAATACCTCCACACAGCACAAAGCAATGGGACTAATTGAGAAGTAGGATGAATATATACATAGCCTATAATAATGAAACTTTCCAAAGGATAGATAAAGAATTGAAAGAACATATGCTGATAATGATAAGATCTAATGAGGACCTAGCTAAAGTAAGACATGAGATACACACAGATACTGTAATTATGGAACACCATTGGTCAGGTGACCAATATCATTGGTATTCAGTTTTCTTGTTGAAATTTGCCTGTCTACCAGACTTAAATCCTATGCATTGGTTTAGAGGTCTTTTATGCTATTTAATAATAGCAGCTGTCATTCTGATTCTGATGTGTATTTCACCCTCCATATTAAGATGCACCTGTCCTAACCAGACCCAGGGCTCCACTGGAGTCGCGGGTGTCTTTGTGTTTCTCCATCAGCAGGCTCACCCCTGTGGAATCCCAAACATACATTCTGCCCAGTAGAAAATCATGGACAATAGCCCTGACAAGATGATAGCTCTCAGCCTACAGGAAAGAAGGAGTTGGCATCAATGCAGAACAACTCGAAGAGCCAGATCCTGACCTGAAGGAGCCAGACTAGTGCAAGAGTCACAACAACCAATGACCTCCAGGCATCTCTTCTTGGCTATTACTGAGCTGTTCCATTCTTCAACATTCTAGACTTAAGTGTCAGACTTTCCTGGTTGATCAATGCCTGCCTACAAAATGTTTCCTTCTAGATTGGACTCCTGACCCCTGTTTGGACTGACTCTGAGAGTTTTTCACAAACTGGACTTTAAAAGTTAGCTGTTGCTCTGCATATGCTAAAGGACTTTATTTTCCATTTAAAATTCACTATTGTTTTGCTTTTGGTTGCAAAACATGTATGATTTTCTGTTGACTTTTGCTGACATTTATCCCATCAATTGTATCTAGTGTTTAATGGCTAATTGTGTTCCTCTTAATATGGGTACTGAGATAGAATTTATATTTGGGACAAAATTCAGACTCATTTACTAGTATTAAGATTAGTATGGTAATTCAAGATTGGAGGTGCTTAAGAGACTAAATGCATTAATTAAGCCTAAGAGGGTTGAATTAGTGTTATTAATGCCCTTTCCTTATCAACTGCTGCCTTTGTTTCTGATGTGTTGCCATATAAATTATAAATTTATTTGTGTTACTCCATATCCTTATAATGAGACATAAACTGTAGAAGAAAATACAATCTCACCTATTAGGAATTACCATAATACAGATTTAGGACCAGATATTGGAGCTTTACAAACTAAGATATGGGACATTAGTAAAGCCCACTTAGAAGTAACTGGTGTAGGCTCAGACCCTGTACCTATTTGGTGGAGCATTATAGATTAGCTATATTTGGAAATACTGTGAGAATGGTTTTATAAATGTCTTTCCCCTCAAGCAGTGGGTTGGGTTCTTGAAAAATGTTTATCCTGAAGGTGATTTCTGCTGACTAAGAGAACACATGTCTCCTAGTTTGCAAGTGCAGCATTCTTTGCCCCCAAATTTTCTAGTGTAAAAGGTGTCACAAAGATTCAATAAAGCGGGTTCAGATTCACTGAGCCTAGAGAGTTGTATGTGTTTATTCTCCATCGCAGACTCCGCTTCACCTAGTCGCTGGGAGAGCCCTGGTTTGGAGGTCTCCGCTCTGGCCTGTGACAAAAAGTGTAATTACTCATAAAACACTAGGACTCTGATTGCCTTTGAACAGTGAGCCCCAAGAATATCGAGTATTGGGCTGGAGAGGTGGCTCAGGGGTTAAGCCTCCGCCTTGCAGACGGAAGGTTCTGAGTTCGGATCCCAGATCCCACGTATAGACGCCAGGCAGAAGCGGGGGCGGCCTGCGTTTCTGGTCCTGGTAGGGCGCAGCCTGTGAATCCCGGGGCGGAGGAAGTGGAGGCATCCATGGTGGTTCGCGAATTCGTCTGTGGTTCTACACAGACACATACACACACAGACACACACACGCGCGCGCACACATACACACACACATGCGCACAGTTGAATAATAATAATAACAATAAAAAAATTAAAAAAAGAATATCGAGTATAGCATCCTTTCTGTGTTGCTTTATGCCATAAACATGTATTAAAAAGGCAGAGCAAAATGTTGGGACTTACTGCAGCTAAGTGAGAGGACTTCTGCTTCACATGCAAACAAGCCTCCTTGACCATTTCCACCAGAAGATCCACAGAACAGTTCACAACCAGGCTGCATCTGAGCCAAGCTCCCAGCAAGTGCCAACACCTGGGGAGAAGTCCAGGCAGCACAACTTTACACTTCTGCTTCTCAGCGAGGTTTATGTTATGACTTGTATCACTGTGGGAGGGTTACTGTAATACTGCAGACAGTGGTAAGTTGCAAAATTTACAGGTTGCAGATTGCTGATGGTGAGGATAAAATCTGTCCCAGATCTACTGCCACTGAACCGTGAGGAGACTTCATTTTTCAAATTGGTTGCAGCATAGGTCAGGAGTTGAGGAGTTTTGTCTGGCTTCTGTTGATACCAACATAAGCTATAGCCTATGTTCTGACTGGCCTTGCAGTTGATGGTGACTCTGTCTCCTGGAGATGCAGCCACAGATGAAATCTGCGTCATCTGGATGTCACATCTCACACCTGACATTGGAAATACAACACAAATAAGACACTGCATATTGATAATTATGGAATAGTAGAGTTTTCTTAAATATATAGCAGCACTGCTCACATTAGGCTATAAATCCCCC
Source organism: Typhlomys cinereus (assembly GCA_023101885.1). Lineage (NCBI taxonomy): Eukaryota > Metazoa > Chordata > Mammalia > Rodentia > Platacanthomyidae > Typhlomys > Typhlomys cinereus. The sequence goes on along the minus strand of JALPQD010000416.1, from coordinate 1,717,351 downwards.
CTTTCCTGTCCTTTATTACCTGGGAGCCAGAGGAGCAGGAGCCCCAGAAGCTGAGCAGGGGTCTTCATGTCCATGCTGTGTGCTGACTGGGACTGACCCCTGCACAGGGTGTGACCAGCCTGATAAAGTCCTCAGAGCAGTGGGCTGTGTTCTGGGTATGCAAATCAGCAGCAGCTGGGCAGGGGGCACAGCTGTAGGGCTGGCATATGTGAGTGACTCTGCAAGGGTTCAGTTACCCTGAGTGTCCCCATTCTTCCAGGGCAGTGCAGATTTGCCCTCAGACATGTTTCTTTTGTGGGGACTGAGAGAAAAGAGTTGTGCAACCAATTTGTTTAGATAGATAGATAGATAGATAGATAGATAGATAGATAGATAGATAGATATAGATATTGATAGTTTATTCTGAACATCCTGTTAAAAACAAAGCAAAATATAACTGAGGAAAATAATTACACAGATGATGCTCATTAAACAAGCAGAGTGAATAAATCAAAATAAAGGAACAGGCTATCTTCTGCAACTCCAGAAATAAGTTCTGATATCCTGAATGTTCTCATATTTCCAAAAAGGGGAGGAGAACACAGCAAGAAAAGCTGCTTCATAATCATGTAAATGTATAATAGCTAATAACAATGATTTTTCTTGCCCCAAACTCATTTTTGACCTTCAAACTGTACCTTGTTTTTTAAAAGATAAGATGCTAGAAACTCAATGGGATTTGGGGGTCTTTCCTTTGTGAGAACAGCAAGTGTTGTCATAAGACAGGCACAACTGTTTGATCCAGGTAGGCAGAAGTTGGCAAAGATTGTAGATCCACCTTCTATTCTGATGACTTTTTTGCATTAATCTTCATATTCTCTACTTTCCTTGGGAAATTGTCTGTAAGCCCTTACTCAGAGTAAAGATCGTGTGCAGGCTGCTCCTGTCCCTCCAGAATCTGATCTGAATCCACAGCAGATAATGCAAACCACTGGACCCCAGTCCCAGGAAAAGCACAGGAGCATTTTAGAGCAGGACTGGCATCCACCTCACAGCCAGGATGCCCTTGGTCACTTCAGTCCTGAAGAAAAAGCAGGAGGAGAAGGAAAAGGAGCCAATTACCCACCTGGTCCTCAGGTTCTGGTGGCCATTTCCCAGCAACTCCATCAAGCCATCAAGCACAGCTGCATCAGGGCTGTGCTCTCTGTACTTGTGAAAGTTTCCTGCTCTGTGGTCATGATACATTTCTGTGAGAGATGTGTCCAATCCCTTGGGCCCGTTTCTGCTTTCTTATCCTTCTTGAGTGAGTCCCTTTGAGAAGCAGAACTGTTTCCTATACCAAGGACTAAGTATCCTGGAATCCATTGTGTCCCATATAATGTGTATCTTAGTGCTTAACTCATATCTTCAGTTTCTAAGAAAGAACAGTTGTGAGAAACTGGGTGGATTGACACGAAATCACTGAAAGGAATAGAATGCTACAAGCTTAAAGGGGAAGCCCCACAATATGGAGAAGACTCCTCAGCATATAAAGGAAAACTGTGGTCTCCATATTTTAGTGGAAAGAGACAAGGGGCCCATATATGGGAATTTACAACAGGGCAACATTTTACATTCACGAGTGCAGAATGTGACCTCTGAGGAAAGATGAGTATAGATGACACCCAGCGATAGCTGCATACATGTGTCATCTACGTAATTGAAGGTTTGAGCTCTGGACACTGTTCTGAGAATTAGTAGTTGAGTGAAGCCCTGATCAAGCCTGAAGGAAATTGCCTGACTGATGGGGATGGCTTGCCAATCATGGTGGGACTTTTGCCCAGGTAACTGGATAAGTGGGAGTAAGGAGATTCATGGAGATAACATTTTTCAGCATTCTTGGTAAGATAAGTGGATCTGGCAGGTGGGAATTGTCCCTCTCTCTCATCCTCTTTTTCAAAGAAAATAAATTTTTATTTAATCATTAAAAAGATTTATACATGATCCATTGTGTCAATGAATGTCAAGCAGATTAGGAACCATTGAGGGAAGTCTGTGCACCTGCAGAAAGAAGATTATTCTTGCAAGGGTGACAAGGACTGTCCAATGTCCTGTGGGTGTATGGCACTTCTCTTGACAGTTGTCAATAAATTCATGAACTAATGTTTTCAGGAGGAGCAAGATTGATATGGTGTGAATAATTTCCTTGGCTCTTGATGCTGAAGAAAGCTCTCCTGTCAAGCTGGTTTAAGAGATATAGCCAGACTGTCATAAGACAGGGTAAAATTCTTGCTCCTCCTGTTATGTTGTAACAGCAATTCAACCCAAATGTATTCCAATTCCAAGACAAAAATTAGCATTATCTACTCCTGAGTATAGAAATATTCTGTTACTGTAGTAATAAAATAATATACCATACAATAGACACAGTTATGAGTTAGCCAGAAGCCTTATTGGAGCCACATATTTTAAAAAAAGCATGCATTTCCTGTACTCCTTCGACTACAACAGACAAATCAAACCCATTTTTGTGTATCACAATGGATTACACACAAAAAATTCATTTATTTGTGACTTAACATTTTCTTCTAGTGAAAATATAGTATTAATGTTTCCACCACTTAAATATTACTTAGGTTATGCTGAAAGCAGTCATGACACCCAAGTGTAAGGAAGTAGGAAAATAAAATTTAAGCAAATGAAACCACAGTTCCTAATGTCACAAAACATCAGAGTGAGAAAAGGAAATGATTTACAGTTACACAGGAAAAAATGCACATGTTCTACTTGAGTACACGCTCATCTGATCTTGCATTCTTCTGTAATTTGTGACAAATTTACCATAGGAAAGATGAATCATCTGTCACAGAGAGAGGAAGCCATCAGGCAAAGATGCACCATGGTGAGGAGCCTGCAAAGAAAGGCAGCTATGCCAACACCTGGGGAGCAGTCCAGGCAGCACAGCTTTACACTTCTCCTTCTCAGCAAGGTTTATGTTATGACTTGTATCACTGTGGGAGGGTTACTGTAATACTGCAGACAGTAGTAAGTTGCAAAATCTTCAGGCTGCAGGTTGCTGATGGTGAGGGTGAAATCTGTCCTTGATCCACTGCCACTGAACCTGGAGGAGACTCCAGTTTGCAAATAGCTAGCAGCATAGATCAGGAGTTGAGGAGTTTTGTCTGGCTTCTGTTGATACCAATTTAAGCTATAGCCTATGTTCTGACTGGCCTTGCAGTTGATGGTGACTCTTTCTCCTGGAGATGAAGTCACAGATGGAGTCTGAGTCATCTGGATGTCACCTCTCACACCTGACATGGGAAATATAACAACAATAAGACACTGTATATTGATAATTATGAATAGCAGAGTTTTTTTTTAAATAAATGGAAGCATTACTCACATTAGGCTATAAATCCACCCCCCTTTCTTGTCCTTTATTACCTGGGAGCCAGAGGAGCAGGAGCCCCAGAAGCTGAGCAGGGGTCTTCATGTCCATGCTTTGTCCTGACTGGGACTGACCCCTGCACAGTGTGTGAACAGCCTGATAAAGTCCTCAGGGCAATGGGCTGTGCTCTGGGTATGCAAATCAGTAGCAGCTGTGCAGGGGGCACATCTGCAGGGCTGGCATGTGTGAGTGACTCTGCAAGGACTCAGTAACCCTGAGTGTCCCCATTCTTCCAGGGCAGTGCAGATTTGCCCTCTGAGATGATGTTTCTATTGGGAACAGTCAAGGAACAGAGTCAGGCTGCTGTCTGGGGCGGGGAGTCATGGTCCATTTCCATGTGGTTCCTCCTATGCATTTCTTACTAGATTCACTTCAGCCAAAAGAGTGTCCTTCTCTGAATGAGAAAGACATTTCAGGGCTGGAGAGGTGGCTCAGGGGTTAAGCCTCCGCCATGCAGGCGGAAGGTCCCGAGTTCGGATCCCAGATCCCACGTATAGACGCCAGGTGGAAGCGGGGCTGCCTGCGCTTCTGATCCTGGTAGGGCGGAGCCTGTGAATCCCAGGGCAGAAGGAGGTGCAGGCGTCCATGGTGGTTCGCGAATTCGTCTGTGGTTCTACACATACACAGACACACACACACACAGACACACGCGCGCACATACACACAGTTGAATAAATAATAATAATAATAATAATAAAAGTTAAAAAAAAAGACATTTCAGAAGCCTTTTGTGTTTGGTCCTATGGTTTTTGCTCAGGCCCTGAACTTGTTGGTGTGCTTATTTGTGAGCACCACTGCTGGAAATAGAAAGATGTAAAAGTGACAACCAGTGGTGTGTCCCTGGAGAAGATGATAGATAGAAATCAAATTTTTGTATAAGAATTTAAAATAAAACATGAACAAAATAGTGTCTGGAGAAGCAAGGTAAAGCCCAGGCATGGGCATTTTCAGGGTTCATCTCTCATATCCAGTGCAGTAGTTATGATCCTCAGGTTTTTTGGGCCATTTCCCAGCTCCTTCATCTAGGGCAGCTGCATCAGGGCTGTGTTCTATGTACTTACCTTGGCCTCAGGTGTGTTTTTCACGCTGCTTCCATGATAAATTTCTGTGCCATGTGTCCAATCCCTTGGGTCCATTTATACTTTCTTTTCCTTCTTGAGTGAACCCCTTTGAGAATTGGAGGTGTTCTCTACAGGGCTGTCTCAGATCTCCTGGAATCCATTGGGTCCCATATAATCTACATGTCAGTCCTTAGCCACATCTTCAGTGTCTTCAGGAGAACAGTTGTGAATGACTGGGTGAAATGACTCAGAGTCATTGAAAGGGATAAAATTCTACAAGGTGAAAGGTGAAGTCACACACTTCAGAGAAGAATCCTCAGCACAGAGAAGACAGGAAAATGGGCCATGGTGTCCATGTTTCAGTGGTCAGGAGAGGTCCTCATGTGCCAATTTAACCCAGGGGAGCATGTGACTTCTGGAGAAGCATGTACATTGCAACTTGTGATTATTGCATACAGCTGTCAATTGGAGGGTTGAAGGTTTGAGTTCTGGGCACAGTTGTGATGAATTAGTAGTTGAATTAAGCCCTGAGCAAGCCTGCAGGAGATTGTCTAATCAATGAGTAACAACCACCCCACGGTAGGACTTTTGCCTGCATAGCTGGATAAGAAGGGGGGAGTTGATTCAGGGAGTTAACATTGGCATGGTAAGCTGTGAACAGAAATATTTAAAAAGTAATTCTAAAACATAGTGAAATGAAAATGTGTTTAATATGCTTAGATGTGCTACCTGATGTTATGGAAACATAAATGCAAGCTGAAGAGCTGAAAAGGAGACCAAGAAAGGAAAAGATTCCTTTCCAAGGATGGGTCAGGACTTTGTAGTGGCCATTATCAGATGATACACAGACACTGTCATACATGCTGGTACATGCATTGTCATGTACTTACTAATACTTTCCCCGAGGATCTTACAAACACATTTTTCAAGTAAAAAGAAACATCACACTCAAAAAAATACCCAACAACCATATAGATGAGCTCACCAGCAGATCCATGTAACAGGTAGATTATCATAGTTATCTATAGACAGAAAAACATTTATCCTTGGAAATTTGAACATTTTTTTTTGTCTGTGCAGGTGTGTGGTGTGTGTGTGTGTGTGCGTGTGTGTGTATGTGTGTGTGTGTGTTTCTGGGAACTCTGTGTGTGCTTGTGGAGGCCAAGGGAAACTTCAGGAATCATCCCAGATTGCTCTATCTCCTTATTGCTTTGCTCCTGGGTTTCCCAGGTTCTGCCTCTAGGACCAGAAATTCAGACCTCTGCCATTTCTCCTCCTACCCCCTCTAGAATCCAAAATCAGGTCTTTTTGCTTGTGAGGCAAAGGCTTAACCTCTGAGTCAAGTCTCCAGCCCCCAGTTAATTTGAAAAAAAAGTTTTAATACATTTTTATTATTATTTCAGCTCATACAAACTTAATAGGTACACCAGTTCGCTCCCTCCCTCCTCCTCCCCCCAAACCCCCTGCTCTCCCTCCCTTCACCCCTCCTTCCCCATCCCCCAATGCCTCCCGCCCCAATTCCCAGAGTGTCCTTTCTTGTGCATGCCTGACTCTCCTCTGCGCCCTCCTCTCCGATGACGTACAAGGACCCAGTGGCAGTTCCCTGAACCCTTTCCCGTGTTCCCCTTAGGTATAGGAACACTACTGTGGCTGCCAATCCCTTGCCTCCAAGGATCTTGGTGCTTTAGCAAATGCTAGACTTTGTGAGGTCAATAGTGTGTTGGACATTGCGCAGGGCATGCAAAGTCCAATTATGATTGCTTCGGCCCTAACTTGTATGGAGCATCTTGCAAATCATTGCTCTTCCCATCCTTTGGCTCTTACACTCTTACCTCCCTCCCCCTCTTCCGCAAATGTCCCTGAGCTTCAGGATGAGGAGAGATTAGTCTGGCCTAGTTCTAGGTGGTTGATATAGAGTCTCTGAAGTTCTGGATTGTGGTTTGTTGATTTTCTTTTGCAGTTTTGCTGCTCCTGCAATGCCCTTCACTCCATCCTGCTGGGCACTCTATGTCACCCCCTGGCCAGAGACAAAAAGCTGTTAACTGGAATCTTATTATAAGAGCACATTCAAGGGTAGATGTAATAAAAGTAGGAAACCTCAATGAGGGAAGGGTCAATCACCCATTTGCAAAATGATTACTTTTTATCTGCCAGACTATATGCCCTCCCCTTCTGGTGAGATCATACCCCCTTAGTTGTAAATGATCAGGAACGAAAGTCTGTGAACTTAACCAGGTGTCACATTACTTATTGGCAGTCCTTGATGGAGGCCTATTTTCTCTACTGTAACATGGTCACTTCTCTCCTTGTTTCTGGTGTGGCCCTCCAACCCCATCCCTCCTGTTTGTAATCCTTGCAATTACTGTAGGTAATACATAGATTTACCTATGAGCGTCTCAAGGTGGGCTGGGTGGGTTTGGTACTAGGAGCCACCTATTAGGGAGTACATACGGTGCTTAATTTTCTGGGTCTGAGATACTTCACTTAATATAATTGTTTCTAATGACATCCATTTCCCAGCAAATTCCAGTAATTCATCATATTTGATGGCTGAGTAGTACTCCATTGTATAGATGTACCACAGTTTCCTTATCCACTGTTGGACATTTGGGTTGATTCCATGACTTTGCTATTGTAAACAGTGCTGCTATGAACATGGCCGTGCTTGTGCTATCGAGGCGAATCTCTGCTGTATGGGGGGTTATTCCCAAAAGTGGAATAGCAGGGTCATATGGCATTTCAATCTTTAATTTCTTTAAGAATCTCCAGACGGCTTGCCAGAGTGGCTGTATGAGCCTGCATTCCCACTAGCAATGTAGGAGAGTTCCCTTCTCTCCACATCCTCTCAAGCATTTGTTGTTGTTTGTATTGTGGATTTTGCCATCCTGACCGGGGTGAGATGATATCTCAGGGAAGTTTTGATTTGCATTTCCCTGATGACCAAAGAAGTGGAGCATTTTTGAAGATATTTGTTAGACATTTTAATTTCATCCCTGGTAAAATCTCTTTTAAGTTCCAGGGCCCATATTTTAATTGGGCCATTGGTTTCCTTGGTGTTTAGTTTTCTAAGTTCTTTGTGTACTCTGGACAGTAGAGCTCTATCCTTTATCACACTATGGCATTACTATGGATACAGCATGGCAGGCACTTCTCAGTTGCTTTGTAATCTTATGGGCTCGCCATCAAAAGTGCAGTCTGTCCATGACAGGATCGCCCTCTGCTGGCACAAAACATCCTATAACAGCAGTGTTAGTCTTAGTGGAACTAACAGAAACTGGGCAATGAATATTCCCCTTGCTTTCCCAGAATAGACGGAGTAGATGAGATGCTTTCAAGAATTTAAAATGGAGACAATCGAAGGTAAGTATAAAAAGGAGCTTCAAAAGTATTTCTTTTCTAATTTCTTCTCATAACTGACTTGAGTGGCGTTTGCATAAGTATGTATATAATTTATGCTGGCCCTGAGACAAGAAAAAGTTCCACATTTAATGATCAAAATCTAAGAAGAGTTGTATTCCACATAGTAATGCCATTCTGCAAAAAAAAAGAACTTAAAACTACGAATAATAATTTACTATTAGCATATGCTTTATTCTTTAATTTCTTTAATATGCATGGAATTACCTAAAGGAGCATAAATCCACATGCATATCATGCCCTCCTGTGTTCTCCTCTCTCTCTCTTTCTCTATCTATCTATCTATCTATCATCTATCTATCTATCTATCTATGTGTCTGTGTGTCTCTTAAATAAACACTTTTTTAAAAACACAAAAATAAGTTGAAGAGCTTGAAATGAAGTTGGAACTGAGAGAGAAAGGAGGGATTCCCTTCTGAGGAAAAATGAGTCACTAGCGGCACTATGACAGCAATTAGATAATAACTTTGAACAGATTGCTGCAGATATCATTTTATTCTCATTAACATCATTTCAGAGGATCAAAAAATTACGCTTCAAATAAACAAGCAGAAAACAAAGAATGAGTGAGATTAGCTGCAGATCTACCTAATGGAGACATTCTTAAAAGGCATCCTTGTGCAGAAAGGTTGTTTGTCACTGATGGAATTTATTTTTTCTTTAATATATGTGAGCTTCAAATGTGTGTGTGTGTGTGTGTGTGTGTGTGTGTGTGTGTGTGTGTAAATGTTTGTGAGTGCTTACATGTGGTGGATATTGGGACTAGACAGATGGCTTAGGGGTTAAGATTGTGCCTCACATGTGGATGGGTGTATGTATATGAGGGGGTGTGTACATGAGTACACTTGAGTGTACATGTCTAGGTTGATTCTTGATATGGAGAATCACCTTCAATAGTTCTTCCACCTTATTGTTTTGACTAGTTATCTTGCTCTGGGGGTTTCTAGGCTGTGCCTTCTGAGACTGGAATTAACCTGCTGACAGCCACATCCATCAGGCATTTTTTATGTTGGATCTGGGGATTCAAACTCTGATGCTTTCACTTTCCAGGCAAAGATCCTCTGAGCATCTCCCTAACCTGACACTTTTCCTTTAAGAACAGAACAGTGCTCTCCTCACACTCTTCTTCCCCTTGCTGGCCGAAGAATGGACACACCAGGATCTGTGATTCAGAAGGGGGAGACAAGCTCTGGGTGTGGCTGGCAGTGAGTGTGACAGCCACTCACTTGCCCATGTCACCTCCTCCTCTCTGGACCATCACCCGCTACAGAGAAACTTTCAAGTATTTGATCCCCTGTATTTTCCAGAGGTCGCAAATGAGGTGACTCTTTCTTCATGGTTGTTCTGGATATCCACATCTGGTTGCTTACAGATTCGTCTCCTCTTCCACCTGGTCTAGACTCTTCACACACGAGGATCAGAGTCCACGACTTTGAACCTTTCTGGCAGGTCTTGAGCTTTTACTTCTGCCCAACATGTGTTGGTACAGAATTACCCTGTTCACCTTCTATTTAACCCTAAGGTTCTTGGTGGGACCTTTGAAGAAAGTCCCGGGACAGAAGATGCCTCCTGTTCTACAGCACCACAGTCCCATACCTTAGACTCTGACATTTCCAATTCAAATGCCAGGAACAGCCTCACCTCTTTCCTGGCTGTATTCACTTGTCTGGGGGCAACGCAGCAAGTGCTCACGCTCCAGGCCTGGGAAGGAAGCAGAGGGCGCTGCTGGGAATCAGTGGAGTCTGGACATGGAGTGAAGCAGTTGTGCGAGTGCACAGAAGATTTTTGCTTTGCAGACAAAGCAGGAGTTGAAGAAGTGCCAGAGAGGTCTTGCTTTAGGGCTCATACTAATGAATAAGAAGTAGTGACTATATACTTTATTGAATTAGGGTTTGCGTAGTCTGTGCTGCAGAAACAGAAAAGGAGGAAAGAGGGATTCCTGAACCTTCTCTAAAACGTCTAGGGGTTCAGGACTGACCACATCCCTCTAACATATGATCTCAGAATATATGAATGAAAAGGAGTAGCTGGGGTAACTCACACTCACACTTCAGCTTTCCCAGGTGGTTTATGGTGTGACTTGTGTCACTGTGGGGGGGACCTTGTAACCCTGTTGACAGTAGTAAGTGGCAGGGTCTTCAGCCTCCAGGCTGCTGATGGTGAGGGTGAAGTCTGTCGCAGACCCACTGCCACTGAACCTTGATGGGACTCCAGTTTGCTTATTTGCTGCCCAGTAGATCAAGAGTTTAGGGGCTTTTCCTGTACCAATTTAGATTACCACCGATGTCTTCACTTGCCTCACAAGCGATGGTGACTCTGTCTCCCAGAGATGTGGACAGCGAAGATGGAGACTGGGTCACTTGGATGTCACATCTGGCACCTGACAGTAGAGACACACAAGACATGAAAACTCGTTTCTAAAAGCGCCATGACAAGACTTGCCTACAGGACAAGACACTGACCAGGCCAAGCTGGCGCATCTTCCTTACCTGGCAGCCAGAGCAGCAGCAGCCCCAGGAACCAAGTTTGAGTCCTCGCGTCCATGCTGTGGCCTGACGGGACTCACACCTGCACAGGCTTTGAGCAGCCTACTAAGAAGTCTTCATGGTGGGGAGCGGTGCCCTGAGCCATGCCAGTCAGTGGAGTATGGGCAAGGCACAGCTGCAAGGCTGGTTCCCTCCAGCGAACTTTTTTTTCAACATATACATTTTACTGATGTAATACAAGTATTTCACTTAACAGCTTTAATATTTCAATGCATTAATTGTTAAATATATTAAAGCTAAAATTTTAATAAATGATATTTGTTGTGAAAATAGCTACTCTGTATTTGTTCAAGAATAATTTCTTATTAGTAGCTTAAACCAATTAGCTTATTCATAGGTGTTCATTTTTAGATTAACGAGCTAAATGACTTAGGATTACTAAGCACTAGGCTGCATATCCTAAGCAGGTGGATCTGTTACAGGTAATCCAGTTTGTCTCCAGTCTTTAAATTTGTTTGTTCTGAGACACAGGCAAAAAGATCAATGACTATGAGAGCAACTAAACATCTTCATTCAAGCCAGAGAAACAAAATAAATTTGAAATGATAAAACATGAAACAATTTTTTTAACTTTCTTTTGCTAATTTCACAAGCTATTATAAACTGTATCCCATGATGCTTTTAAGAGACAAGATCATACCATTGAAAACTGTAATGCTTCTGAACATTTGATTTTAAAAGGTAAAAGTTAATATATGGCTATATGGATAACGATGTGTTTTCAACATGGAACTTTAAATGTGTTTCTTCAACATTCTCACCTGTTGAAATAAACAACCCCTAAAATATAACTTCTTAAGCTTTCTGCCTCTTCTTACCTTAACTCAAGTCTAGAACATGATTCATTTGGTCTGTGGTGTTCTGATTGCATAGTATACATATATAATGTATAATAATATATTTAAACATGTATAATATATGATAAATAATGTCTCCCAGAAACATTAGCCATTTTCTGAGATTTGGCATAAATATTTAAAGGTGATATTTTATGGATGTTAATAAAAATTAATGCCACAGCACTCCTCATGTAAGATTCTGTTTTGTTAAAAATCTTTCTTCCATATGCATTTTTAAAGAAATGCCTATTCTTTATCAATATTGTGATCAAGACAAAGATTATAATTATATGTCAGGTTAGCGAACCTTAAGTTATTACAACTCAATCTCAAAACATTTTTGATTAAAGGAAAATACTAATAGGTGCAAAAAAGTACAAAAAATACTGATAGGTACAAATTTGAGCTTAACTTTTATAGTCTCTAGAATAAAAAGACATGAGTATAGTATAGACCATGGTTCTTATTTGTTTTGCAGGACTTGATGTGAAGGCCAAGGATAACATTGAGAAACTTCAATTGCTTTCTCCCATATTCCTTTGTTCTGGCATTTCCCAGACTCTGCCTTCTAGGGCTAGACTTGTGGGTTACTACCATATGTGCCTGGAAAACTCTTATTTGCCATCGAAGAATCCAAACTTAGAACCTTTTGCTTGTGAGGGAAAGACTTTAACAATTAATTACCCCCCAGCTTAAACATTAGTATTTTTGTATAAGAAATAGAAAAAGAAAAATAGCAACAATGATGAACACTTCCTTTGAGTCAGAGAGAATTTTAGGAAAACTTTCCCTGAACTGGTTAAGTAAGAAGTCATTGTTTGTTTACTATATTCATTGGATTCCCTTGGGGTGCTGTGAAGGTTTTCCTGGATCTTTCATGACTTGTAAAAACCCATGTAAGCCAATAAGAAGCATCCTCTCAGATCTTAATACAGTTCTTCTTAAATTTTTTTATTATTATTTATTCAACTGTGCGCATATGCGTGTATGTGTGTCTGTGTGTGTGTGTGTGTGTGTAGAACCACGGACGAATTCGTGAACCACCATGGACGCCTGCACCTCCTTCTGCCCCGGGATTCACAGGCTCTGCCCTATCAGAACCAGAAGCACAGGCCGCCCCCACTTGCGCCTGGCGTCTATACGTGGGATCTGGGATCCGAACTCAGGACCTTCCGCCTGCAAGGCGGAGACTTAACCCCTGAGCCACCTCTCCAGCCCCTTTAAATGAGTTTTTGACACATATAGAATGTTTCTTTACACAGGACATTTCTTCTGGAATTTTATATTTTGTTTTATAATAACACAGCCATTTGCTTTGTGTGGTTACATAGAATAACTAATGAAACACCGGATTCATTAAAATGGTACGTTGATGCTTTAATTTGGATCTTCTTTACTTACTCTATGCACAGTACTTTATCATGTCCTAACATCTACTTTTCATGGTCACCCCAATATGTATGGAGGATGCTCGAAGACTTGTACTTTCAAGTGAGCATTTCCTTTACAATTCATCACCAACTGACACATGAGTTGGTGTGAATGTTTGTCTTATCACTCAATGTCACAGGGAAAGGAAGTCATCATGTCTTCAGTATTTAACAAGTAGTTCTCTGAAAAGAATGTCTGATTAAGCCTTATACTTTATTACGTTCTATGGCTAACCTGCTCTTTAAATAAGAAGATTCATTTTTAATCCATCTTGTCGCTAAGTTCATATTGAGAGGACTTAAAGTGAATGCTGACGTCCTTGGAAGACACTTTCTCATAAAAGCACTGATGAAAGACTTCAGAGGACCTGCAGCTTTTGTGAGGCCCCATGGCTCATGGCCTGTACAGGACTCAGCTCAGCCCTGAGGTTTTCTATGAGGAAGAAACACTGAGGTGGCCTGGCCACTCAGCACAGTAATAACTGCCAGCATCACTTCTCTGCACATTGGTGATGGAGAGCATGAAATCTGCCCCACAAAGGGCCACTGAACCCCAATAGAGCTCCTGAGGCCAGAGTTGATGTGCTATCAATCAACATTGCAGGAGACTGGCCTGGGGTCTGTTGATACCAAGTGTACTTGCTTTTCTCATTGGGATCAGTGTTAACAGGTCATGGTGATCCTGTCTCCAAGGCTGAGAGACAGAGTGGAAAGAGACTGGATGATGGTGTTGCTCATTTTCAAGGCTCCAGTTTCATGACATGGAAACATCACTTCAAATACAGAGTGTATTGACAAACATGAAGGAATACACATCACAAATGTGAAAAACAGCACATATGGATGAAAGATCAGTTTCCCTTGGAGGAAATTTGTATCGGCACATATTAAGTATGAGACCCGCTCTGGCTTCTCTAGTAGATTTCCAGAGAATTACTTTCTGAGAATGATTTTCTATACTGCTATTGTCACCTGAAAGGAACAACAGAAAACACAAAATAGGAGATGAAGATAGTATCTTGCTAGATGTGTTCTGAATCACCCTGTCTGATCTCTTTCCTCTGTAGTGACCTCAATTTATATCATCTCAGATAAGGGGACTTTCCTGTGGAGGATTATGCAAAGCAGATTCTGTTAGATCCTAAAATACTTGGACACTGAACAGAAAGCTGCTTCCTTTCCTTATCGTCAGCTGCAGAAGCAGATGTGCCAGAATACATCTTAGTACTTTCAGGGAAAAGATGACATCACATAGCCAAGAATGAGCCATATGCCTGATCCTGAGTAACTACATAAAATTAAGAGAGTCAGTGAATTCCATGGTTAACGAAAACCAATGAATTCCATGGTTAATAAGCAATGTGGATTGAGAGGCTAGAGATAGGGCTCAGGGAAGGACCATTTAAACTACAGTACAACCCTGATCCTGTGCTATAGCAGACAACCGAAAGGAAGCCCCGAGGCCCACACAAATAGGCAGACATGCAGGAGAGAAGGAGAAATTCGGTTTAGCTAAGGAAAGAGAAGTTGGGAGGAAAGAAAGGAGTTAGGAGGGAGGAGGACATTCACTCATTATGTGTGTATAAAATGAAACATCTTATTTTTTAAAAAAGAGAGAGAATGGAAGGACCTCCAAAATAGCTAAATAGATAAGGTACATTCTTCCAAACTATACTATTACTATAGTAATAATGGTTGAACAGACTCACACTGTATGGTTGGATAACGCTCCTTCTTCAAACCAAAGAGTGGGAATGGAAAAATCTATTTCCGCTGGTGTAATGGTGGCATGGGTATTATGGTAGAAACCCAAAGTTTTCTGATTAGGCTTGTGGCCTCTCTACAAAAGGAAACTTACAAGAAGTTATTAGAATAAGATCCCATGAGTGGATAAATTATAAGTGTTTTGGGGGTGGAAGCTACACATGTTATTTGAGAAAAGGACACACTGTCAACTTCTAAATTATTAAATCTATACCCACAGATTAGTGCTGCTCTCTGGTTTCTTCAGTGAATTGTCATTTGTAGCAGATGCTATTAGTGCTTTTGACACATGTCCACTCAAAGTGATATGAATGTACTGCTGTGTGGTATTTGTCTTTAAACAGACATTAATGCCATCCCCATGAAGGCTCAGAATATCTCTGATGAGGAGGAGAATGCAAGAGCCCAAAGGAGTTCAGAAATACTGTGAAACAGTATCTTCAGTACACAACACAGCATTTGCAACTTTCACTGTAACTGGGGCAAGGAAGGCCCAGCACCAGGAGATGGGAGTCTCAGCTACCTGTCAGCTGTCGCACATAATTTAAGTTGAAGGATGAAGGTCAGCAAGGCTTGTTTGGATAGGATGAACATTCAATCAGCTGTACTTCCACCATGCATGGTTGCTGAGACGGGATTGCACACCACTCTATGAAGATACTTTATACAATAGCTGTAGCAACTGATAAAGACAGAGCATGCTTGGACTTCAGATGGAACCAAGAGATTCACAGTCCAGAGCCCCCAGTTGCAAACAACTGCCCCATGTTCTTCAGTAGCCCCATGTCACATAGATGCAGAGTTTGCTCAGTTTCTATGCAGAATGGGCCACCCTGAGCAAGGAAGTTTTTGTTACTGTCTGTATCACTGTGCGAGGTAAATATGAACCTTGATAGCAGTAATAAACTCCAGCATCCTCAGCCTCCACCCTGCTGATTTTGAGTGCGAAATCTGTCTCTGACCCACTGCCACTGAATCTGTCAGGGACCCCAGTGGCCCCTTTGGAAATCAAATAGATCAGGAGTTTTGGAGACTGGCCTGGCTTCAGCAGGAACCAATACAAATAGGTCTTTCCATCAGTGTGTTTGATGCTCTGACTAGACTTGCAGGAGATGGAGGCTGGTTCTCCAAGAGTGACAGCCAGTGACAGAGGCGTCTGGGTCATCACAACATCCCCACTGGAAGCTGAAACAAATGAGAAATGCAAAGTCTTGAGCAAACTTCATAAATCATGATTACAACAACCTTTATATTATGTTGCACATTTCAATTGAAGTCTTCATATTTTTCTGAATATTTCCTCCTGCATCAAATCATTTTCAGTTAAATTTCCCAAAGTGACTTTAGACATAACCTTCAACAACCATTTCATGGAGACCAGATCTTTACCCAAGCTCAGGTACTGTATCATCTGGTGTCTCTCAGCACTAAACCTCACTTGAGCTTCTTAGAAGACAAGATCTGTCATCTCCTCCATGGACAGAAAACACAGGAAAAGTACTGCAGTCACCCAGACCCTTCATAACCCTTCCTAATCTCTTCTTCCTTACCAGTAATCCACAGTATTAGCAGCCCCAGGAGGTGAACAAAGCACTTCATTTTTTGAAGGTGAACTCAGCAGTGCGTTCATCCAGGCAAGATCACAGTTGATCTTTTATCTCTAACTTGCAGGGGAAGGTCCTCCCTGGGGAGCCACCATATGCAAATATCAGATGGCTGCAGTTGTGTCGGTAATGGAAACTATGAAGTAATTTCTATGTCTGGGATGAAACTAGGAGAATAAACAAGTTTATTATGATTGGAGTTTAGCAGGGTGGTGAGAAACAGTCAATCTGGAAAATCAGTGTGTTCATCATAAGTGTTCAGGATCAGTGGAGGGAGTGAGAATATCAAACAGTGCATGCTGGCATTTCTCTGGGAACTAAACCACGTCTCTGCTTGACCCCTTTAGTTATCTTCAGGCATAAAGGGCCACCAAATCTGTTGTTATTCTAGAGAGCAAAATGGAAACAAGACAGTTCATGCATATTTCTTTGCCTTACTGCTGTTCAGTGAATTAAGAATTTCATATACAGGGGCTGGCAAGATACATCAGTGGGTAAGTAATGGTTCACAAACCTAACTTTGTGAGTTCAAGCTCCTGAAGCACACAACTGTGAGAGGAGAGAACTGACTCTAAAGAACATGTCCTCTGTCCTCCACCAGGCACCATGACATGATGACATGTTATCTTTCTCTCTCTCTCTCTCTCTCTCTCTCTCTTCTCTTTCTGGGATGCAGCATGTATATTGTTTTCAGAACTGAATATGAGAACAGGGGATGCATGGCCAAGTTAAAGGACTAAATTTGTCTGTTCAGAGATCTTGTAAATACACATGACAGTGAATGGGTCTTGAAATCCATTTTCACAAATGATGGGCAACCCACAGTTCTCACCATGAGCTTCT